>JAYDZG010000002.1:11513740-11533589 GCA_034509265.1 Microcambeva bendego
TATTTTTTCTCATTCAGCAAGTTCCAAAACTGCCCAGAATTCATATGAATGTCAGATTGAAGGGTTCGATTTTCTCTATTAATGAAATGTGTAGATTACAAAAGAAGAAGTGCTAAAATGGCTTCTGATTAATGAAAACTGCAGATTAGCTGTGCTTTAGGCTAGACCTTTTTGAATGAGGTGTGACATACCAACGACCCTGTGTGACTGGTAGTTTGTGATCAATGTATGCTGTACGCTTTTTTAATTTTAATGTCCACAGAGCTTAAATTATAAGTGTATATAAGTACATGCGTCATTCAAACAAAATGTTGGACATGGGTTATACTAATCTTCTAAAATGTAAATCTTCCAACATACAACTTCATTCATTCTGAAATATTAACTAAATGTTTCACCTTTCATCAGAATACATATAATAATAAGTATTAAGTACTTAAATAACATGATATAATGTATTTTTATGTGAACATTCTTACACCCTCAGCTATAAAATGACATCCTTTACATCTTTCATAAATTATTATGTTATTTTAAACAAATGAAGTATCTAACAAAGCTTATGCTCTTGTCCAATACACTTTTTCCACTGACCTCTTGACTCTAATTGTTCTGTGTGGGCTAACACCACATACCAATTTCACCAATTTTATTAAATAGAAAGTCTATTTAAATTAGATACAAGGTACTTTAATGATCTAGAATTTTTAAATAAAAAGGATGAGTAAAATTAAAACAATGAAGTTAATTTAAAGTACCTTTGTTTCATCACTACAGGGACAATCCATATTTATTAAATATAAAATGTGATTACTTGGTCTAATGTTTTAGCAGGTTGAAAAAGTACATACATGTCCACCATTTCTGCTAAGTGTCCCCTGTATAGGTGAATAAAAAACATCACAGTCATTATCGGTTATTTAAGAGAATTATTTCGGTCTCTTTTTGAAAATGTATGACCTGAGCTCTCCTCTATCAAGCTAAAACCGGCAAAAAAATCAACTTGGAACAAATATTCAATTCCCAAGCAATTAAAACTTGTATTTTAACTTAATTATTAACTTTTTTTGTTGCAGGAAATTCTACATAATCTTTATAATTTCAAAATGCAAAAAATGATGCTTATTTCTTGAGACAAACTATCACCGTCATGGTACTGCTAAGGTAAGCTGTCTCATGGTTTGCACCTGTAGTATGTATTGTAATTACGTATGTTTTAGCTTATCTAAAGATTATCATAAAAAAAATTACACTTTAGAGAAACACATTTCACACAAAGGATAGATTCAGATGAAGAAATGACACGACAATCTTTCTGATCGTGACGTTAGTCATCAATGGAGCATGTGGCTGCATCTCAGCCTGTACCGGTGTCCTGCTGTGATGCTGCAGTAGCCTTTACTCTGGCTCCTTAAACTGCTCGTGCTTGCCTTAGGCTGAAAAACTGGGGAAGGAGGAGGGGCATGGTGGACAGTAAAGCTGTGTGATTGGCTGAGACATTGGGAACTCTGTTGTTGTTCCATCCTTAAACAACAGAGCATTGAGTCTGTTTAGCACAGGAAGCAGTGAGGAACACTTGCCATGTCTTTCCTGGGGGGGACTGTATTACAGAGACAACATAGCTGAGTCCCTCAGGAGGGTAGACTCTTCTCTCGCATTCTGTCTTTCACTGAACAATAAGGGTAAGTCATTTATTTATACTGTTTCCATATGTCATGCTGAAATTAGTATGGTGACTAAATAACAGTGGAAAAGGCTGTATGTTCAGGTGTATGACTGAGTCAAGTCATATTTTTGTACTTGAGTTTAGCACATGATGTGTTGTGTGTGCAAGTTAAAGTGTGCTATAGCCCTGAACTGCGTAAGGCAGGTGCAAGGTGACTTATCACCACCTAGCCTACTCAAAAAAAAAGACACAAAAAAAACTTGGAACTGCATTGTGTAAAAAGTAACACTTTCTAGCTCTAGTTTTTCCCTTCATTATAGATAGAAGCATTTAATTGTGAACTTGCAGTTGGTATTATGAAGTCATTCTGGGCCACAGAGTGGAGAAAAACATTTTGGTGTACTTGTGGGTGTTTATGTTGATGAGCATATCCTTCAGAGTGGTGGAGGACGGCTGTGGGAACTGCAGTTGTGTTGTTTTTTTTCCATGTCCTGGATACGGCTGTATCTTAAATCCCACACGTAGCTCTAAACAAATACCACACTTGTATAAATGATGTAAACATGCTGGCTAGTTTAAATTCATGTTATATGGGACCACCTGACCTGTAAGAACAACCATGAGACAAATATACAGATAGTAGACATTAGAGATTATTGCTACAGTGAATTTAAGCAGGTCTGTTTTATTTCCTATTTTAAAATATAAGGCATGGATAAATAATCTCTTTATTATTTTTTTAGCTGGTCACATGCATTTAAAAAAGGACATTCAAAAATGCATTTTATTTTTAAATATGGGCGCACCAAATTAAAATATCTATACTGATAGTTATGATTTGGCTAACACGCCTTTGTGATGAGAAAAATCCTTAATGAAATACCTCAATTGTCAGACAGCAAATGCAGACACAAGAGATACTTTTCAGCTGGACTGAAGTTTAAAGAAAGCACAATTGTGAGTTCTTACATCTCATTGGTTTACAATGTCTTTTTTACAGTAGTTGAAGTAGTTACTGAAGTGCAAATAAGAGAGCTTATGTCGAAATACACATTCATTTGGTGCAAAAACTCTTCTGCTTTAAATTCTTTTATGTGCAAAGAGTTGAATTCCATTTAAACATAATACGAATGATAATTCATCTTCTATACATCTGCTTAGGGGACGTTAGGGGTCGCCACAGTGAATTGTGGTAAGCATTGTTGATTTGACATGGTTTTTAAACCAGATAGTCTTCCTGATGCAACCCTCCTATTTATCCGGGTTTGCAACGGGCACTACAATGCACTAATTTGTGCCTTCTAGTGGCTCAAGTGGCGCCTAGCCGACCAGTGGCAATGCCAAGTTTTGAACTGGGGAGTTCAGACTATCAGCACTGGTGTGCTAGTGGAAAGTCCTGCTGCTTCATATGGGTGCATTTTTAAATTTTTAATTACTGCTTTACTGTTGGAAGAAGACTGGCAGGTCGTCAGGTATTGCGAGGCTCCACCCACTTATATTTTTGTAGGTGGTAGAAAAGTGGATACACTAAACAAAACCCACAAAGGCATTAGAGAATACACCAAGTTATAAACAGTGAACTGAGGTTTAATCAGAGAGCTAAATTTAGTTTTCAAGACTTTACTGCGCCACTGTTGCTGCCCACTTTGATAACAATGTTTAATGGTTTAAGGTATTAATAGTTAGTTAGAGTTTTTTTCTTTTTTTAAAGTTTATAAATTTGTATTTAAGGGACCTTCCACACTTGTTGCAAACAGTGAGGCTGGGTTGATTTCCCCCTTTTTGGACCGCTCAAAGAAGCTTTATTGGGAAGAAGATTTTCATGTAATGATGTAAAAGCAGCGGTGCATCACTGGCTACACGTTCAATCAGTGGTGTCAGAAGCATTTTTGATGTGGGGTGGACACATTCATTTTTTTATTATTAATAAGCCATTTCTTGCATTCTGGTGTATTTTAACACATTGTTAAACACCTACTTTTACCTACAAAAGTGACTTAATTCAAAAAGATTCAACATGATATTCAACTGTATGTTTAAAGATAAGAATTATGTCTATTGTGTCTGGTGAGGGAGCAAATATTGCAAACAATTGATCAACCAAAAATATCCTACTGTAACTTCAAGTACATAATGCTAAACTTAGCATTCCCTTAGCGTGGCCTAGGGTTAATTATGAAGGCATATAACAAAAGCTGGACATTTGTGAGATGGCAATGGGGTTGACGTCACTTCCTCCAGTTTCCAGCAGCCTGCACCTTTACTGTCTTATTCACTGACTGCCATGATTCACTTCACTTAAATGTATTGAGTTGTTGCAGGCAACCCAAAATACCCGGAGTGGACATTGAGTGGTATGTGTGTTTTCCGGTTGATCATGTGGTAAAGCAAGATGAATGGCGCTGGCTAACGAGTATTTTATGTTAAATGTGGGGGATCCAAACAAATAATTATGAAATGTGAGGTGAACACGTCCCCTTCAGATTTAATGAGATGCCCAAATCATTTTTGCTGGCATTAAATTGGAACATTACTGGGGAAAATCTAACTAAATGAAGCTGACTATGTAGAAAAGTGATTTGTTTTTTGAATTCTTATTAAATAAAGTTAAAAAGAGCAGAAACATTTTAAACAATATGCACACTGTTTGTTATTAAAAAGTAAGACAACTGATGTGCAACTATTTTCTGAGATTTTCTTTCTAGGACTAGTAGAACTATTTGATTCGCCTTATAGCAAAATTCATCTAATTTATTTTAATTGAATGTCCTAATCATGAACTGAGATGGAGTCGGCATATTAAAGCTCTTCCTAACAACACTAGTGTAGTTGTTATAAGATCATAAGCAGAGGTTTACTGTTATGCTGGAGCATGTTGCAAGATTTCCTTGACATTTTGTGCTAAGATTAATCATAGTGATGCAAACTGACTTGCCCTATTTGTGATTCATATAATATGAATCACTCGCCAATTCACTAAGCTGTAAACTAAACAGTTTAAAACATGTCAGATTCATAGGTCATGTGATGTGTAATATTCATAGCATTGGTTAGATCCTTTTTGTGCAGAACTTCTGCATTTTTCCTCCAGATTTTTGTCATGCAGTACACTTTAGTTAGCTGGAGTTAGCTTTAGTTATGTGCTGCATGCTACAGACAAAATAGCTACAACATACTCTCAAAGCTAAGGTAAGATCTGCTTCTGCTCTTAGTAATTGTTCTTTTTTAAATGTGGGTGGAGTTTGTGTTGCTGTAAAGTGGAGGCTTTAGTTTGGGTTTAGAGCCCACCTATTACCGTGCTTTTAGCCATCCATTGTTCTGGAGAACAGTAAAACTGTTGTGTCATGTTAACCTCTGACATGCAAATGACTTTGAGGTTTGCGTAAATCAGTGTTAGGAACTAAGGACAGAGTCTCCTTTGTGTCCATGACGTACGACAACAAACCCATGTCCGTCTTTCTCTCCTCAGAGAGACCGTCTCTCCTCGCAATCTTTTCCTTAGTTTCCTTAGAGCTTAAGTTCCACATCAACAAACAAATGAACCAAGCATCAATAAAATTCAGATAAATCTTTTTCTCTTAATCAAGTTCTATACTACAATCAGGTGTAAGGATTTTGAGTGTGTGTGTGACATGTGCGTTCACTTTTTTGAATCTTTTTTTCTTTTGGTGTTGGGTGAGTTTATGTCCTTTGTACAGCATAATCCATGATCCACAACCCACTTCTACTGATCCAGGATCCAGAGGTTTTAATGATCCCATGTCCAAACATGCACATCAACTATAAGCCAGAGATCAAAGTTTTTTGTGTGCTGATGTGCAGCATAAAAACAAAGTGAAATAAAAAGAAATGAATTTCAGTAGTGAGCTGGAGGTCTGTCAATATTTTTGCAGCATTGCTATTATGTTTAGTTTAGAACAATTAGGTGCCCTGTCCACAGTGAAATCGAACCACCTGAGTTTTGCACTAGGATAATGTTTAAAATAAAAATGTAATAAAATGGAAAAAATATTACTATACATATTATTATACATATGACCTGGCTAGAATCCAAAAATGCTTTGCATATGAGGAAGTGATCTGAATTGATTCAAAGGGAAATTGACCTTAATGGTTGATGGTTTTTTCTTTTTACATGGTTGAACACTTGAGACAGTTTAAGTTTAGATAGTAGAGCTTTGGCTGTCAACTGCAAGGTTGAGAGTTTAAATCCCAGTTCTGCCATGGAGCCACTGTTGGGCACTTGAGTAAGGCTCAAGGCGTGCCGTACAATCCCTGACCCTGTGTTCAGACCCCAGCTTCCAAACAAGCTGGGATAAGTGAAAGAATTCTGTTGTACTGTACACCTGGGCATGTATAAATGGCAAATAAGGGCATTCTGTGTTCTATGTTAAGAGAAACTAGAGTTGCAATTCTGTTATTCTTTTGGATGTGGCCTTAAATTTTAGCCATTGATTAAAATTTGTTTTAGTTTCCAGTTGCTGACAGCAAGGTATTTACCATATTTACTTAATGGCTTACTTAAATAGTAGAACTTAAAGGTACAGTTTGCTAAAGCTTCCTGTGTGGAAATTCTGAACAAATAGAGCCACTCCTCTAAGTATTAGGCCCCCTTTCTAAATTCACAGCTTTAAAAACACACGGAAGAAAGACACCTATGTTAAACACCAGAATTTGAGTTTAAGAAGGAAGCTTTCTAAAATTGCAAACATGACTGCCAAGCAAGTATAAACTCCAACCTGTCTGCTTTAACAAATTTATTTTTAGCACCTGCCTGAGTACACATCTGCTTTATTACAAAACATAAAACCAGTTAACAAAAAGAGAAAAAGAAACAATGTGAGCATACAAATGTCTTATATTTGACTGTAAGGGACATGGATACTTAAAGCATAAAAACAATCCCTCACTTTATTAATCACGCACTTTATTAACCGTGAATCTGTCAGGGTCTGGAGCCTATCCCAGCTTTTCAATGGGTGCCATGCACACATAAACAGTTCATCCCAGGACTGTCCTCTAATTGTTTTTAAATTACACCTTGCTTATCTAGATGCTGTTTTACATGCATTTATCATGAGCACATCAATATCAGAACGACCTTATAGGTTCATTTAAACCATGTCAAATATGACTTTAAGAAGGGCATATGTTTGATCCCCAGGTAGGGTGCTCCAGATCCTTTTTGTGTGGAGCTTGCATGTTCTCCCCGTGTGTGCGTGTTTGTGTCCTGTGATGAACTGGTACCCCGTCCATGGTGTTTCGGTTCTCCCTGAGCCCATTAAAAAAGCTGGGAAAGGCTCCAGCACGATATAACCAGATCTAATGAGTGACACAGGACTTTTGCTTGGATAGTTTCCCCTAAACCAAAGATTATCAAACATTTGTTAGAGAAAGAAGATTTACAGATATTAATATATTTATTTATGAAAACAATTATCCAAATGTAAAGGATATTGAGCAAAAAAGGGAAAAATGATTTACAGCATCTTATGGATCAAACATTCAAGCCAGCCACTACTCACGTTTACCATATTTCTCCAGAAGAGGGAGCTGTTGGCACAGTTTTAAAATTCCTAACAACAACGGAATCGTAATTTAATACAAATAACGCTCAATGTATTATTGTAAAAACACATTTTTTGTTTTATGGTTTGCTGTTCAGATATTTATGTGATTGTTAATCTAGCGTGCTATTTCAAAAACGGCAAACGACATAATAACTGCTTCAATAAATGACTAAGGACAGTTCTTATTAAACTGACTAAATGAGCATCCACGTTAAGCAGTTTAAACACTGTATATATGTCACTCTTAGTAAAATGCCAGGGTGACCTGAAGGAACATTTACACAAATCATACAAAAACTAAACTAAACTTAATGTTATAATTTACAGAACAATCAGTAGCTAACAAGATGAGCTAAGATTGCTAACAAGAACTAACAGGAACTAACCATAATCAAATAAAATAGTCGTTAATGAGAATTCCCAAATTGTCATTTTAAGCTGTTGGTAATGGAGAAATGTTTTTACGATTTGTGTGTGATTGGTTAATTCTGAACACTTAGGAATCAGTGTGTGCTCCTGGAGAGTGCCTATGTGCCACTGATTCCTTAGTGTTCAGAATTAACCACACACAAATCACAAATATCATCAATTAAAGTGACACTGACCCACCCCATATACAGTTGAGCTCTTCTGGTAAGATTTAGTTATAACTTAAAGTAGGATTTACTAGAATCATAGCATTCAGCATAAAACATGGTCCTCAAAGAGCTTGCAAAGCATCCTTGTTTAAAGCGATCCGGTATGATGAGAATATTAAAAGTTTCCCAAAGCCTTTTATATACAAACTATAAAGCACAGAGGAGATGGCAATAAGCAAATGGACAAACATGGCAGAAAGGGTTATTACCAAGAACTGGATGTTCTTTCATAATTACAGAAATGGCTATTGTTCCAGAAGTCTAGCAAGAGGCTCATAATCAGAGGGGCTGTGTTGTTTGAGTATTGTTTGTGCACTATGTGTAACAACAATCTTCCATATTCCTCATATGTAAAAATGTAAATTTATTATACATATACGGCACAAATTTCAGAGAAACATTTTCTGCTGCACACACTCTGCTTCTGAGAGTAGCACTGCCAGAGACTCTCTGTGATTGGACAATAAGAGACAAAATTTATTGGTTCACAATAAAATTCATTTAGGTCTGTACACAGACCGGAGTTCGTCTATTGAGTACCGTTGTGCTATAGGATCTTTGGAAACAAACTAGTAATATATAAATTGCTGAATATTTATTTGTTTATTTATTCATTGCATTTCAAATCCACATCTGCATTATGGTGGCCCTTATGGGTAGGTTGTAATTTTTTTGTGATTTTTTTCTTGGAAACTAAATTCTGTGTTGGTGTAAAAATGTGAAATTTGTACTTTATATGTATAATATATTTACATTTTGACTCCTTTAAAACATACATGGCTTTATAACACAAGAGACGTCCTGGTTTCTCTTCTTAAAGTGCCAATCTGACTATGGTTAAAACAATTGAAGGGAATTTGTAACAGTAGTCATTTTGTACTATACTTAAATATAACTTAACGGCAGTGTATGTTTTATTGACTGTTATATTTACAGTATATGAAGTAAGCTAGAGAAAATTTCTTTCCCACTTTGGGATCCCACTTTTTATTGTTTTCTACGACTTCTTGCTGAGAGAGAATGAAGAACAAAGTGACACTTTTAAGATCTGTTGAGAAAGGTGCTTTGGTAGCCACAAAGGTTCAAATCTAAATCCCTTTATGGTGGCAGTGCTAGATGAAATAGTGCACCCTACAGGGAAAATCCCTTAACAAGAAGCCTTTTACAGTTGGAAAAAGAAAACAACTTTACACAGCAAGGCAAAGTGAATCCACAGAAGGCTTAAATGACAGAACTGTTATTGTTTTTCTCTTTTTCATTATTTCTAGGTGTTAGTATGTGTGTATGTGTATGTGCTATTCTTTCCATTAATAAATACAATCAGAAACCTCAGTATCTAAACCCAAATGAGACCTCAAAAAGAAAAAAATACCCTCAGCTGGGAGACCCATGGCAAATTCTATTGTGTCTTTAAGCAAGGCCCTTAACCCTTAATTGCATATACTGTGTACTGTAATTCATCTTGAGCAAAAGTGTCTGCTAAATGCAAATACATACAGAAATAACTAGCCATTACAGATCTGTAGTGGGGTAAAATGGGCTCACCACTGAGTCACCAGGTGTAGCCATGCAGCCTGTGGAAAGAAAATATATTTAGAATTTAGAATACTTTTTTCAGAGGAAAGCACAGAAACAAAAAACTGGCAAGCTACTGTGACAACATAGTTTTCAGAAAAAGAGGAATGAAAGGAAACCCAGAACAAGCCAGAAATGCAATTGACAGCAATGCATGAGCAGCACCCCACCTCATGGACTGGCACAGACCACTCCCAAAGGCTGCAGCACTGGCCGAGTTCCCAGAAAGACATGAAGTATGGAGTTATCATATGGTAGCAGAAATCAGAATCTGCAGAGCTTGGCACACGGTTTCAAGAGAAAAGCAGGTTTCCCAGTAGAGGAGCAGGAAAATCTGTGTTAGATAGACCATGATAAATATACATTCTTTCACCTTGAGTGAATTGACACTAAACAAGACATGTGATTGTCAGTTGAGAGATTTTACACAAAAAGTGTTTACTCTCTCCATTACTAATATGAGGTTACAATCATATAATTTAAAGAACAAATAAGGTATGATAACCTCTACATTTTCAGTGCTGATAAACTTCACAGTTTTATTTTGTGAGGGTTGGTTCAGGGGCAAATTAGACTCCAGACACTAGGGGCCAACAGTGTGCCAACTTAAAAAGATTATTACAGAGTGGGATAGGATCTGCAGCTTTCAACTACTCTGGCTGGATCTTGGAGATAATTTTGCTGGAAGTCAGTAAGTCGTATCTAAGCACACCTCTTACTTACAACAAGGTGTTTTTTGTTGGGGAAATTTTGCAAAAAAGATGCAGATCACACAACTATATGCTGTTTTCCTTCCATATTGGACTTGTATTGTTTGTAATATGTGCTTACCTGTTTTGTCGAATGTTGAAGTTAAAAAACAAGTTCCGGCTGTAAAAACTTGCTGGGTCTTTGTCTCATGTTGAGCAAACAGTATTCTGCTGAGCTTTTACTCTCACCTTTGTTTTAATTTTTTGGTTTTCACTCAGAAAGTCATTACAATGAAGTTTAATTATCAGGCTAGTAGATTTTGGGTCCTAACTAGGTCTGGTAGCTCACCTGGTAAAGGTACCTGTGTGGTATACAGAGGTTCTGTATTCAAATCCATCACTGGGTGAGCACCATTTCACATCTGAAATTAGTTAAGAATATTACAACTCAAGTAATGCAGTGTCTAAACTTACTGTAATGCAAAGTCATTGTTTCTAACTTTATATTGGTTTTAGTAACATTTAAAAGAATGATTGCAAGCAGAACTACCCTGGGCAAAGCACCAATTCATGACAGTGTTACACCTGCTTTAGCTGAGATTTAAACCTGGTCACCTTTGCATATTTGCCAATCAAGTAACTTCTGCCTCAGAAAAGAATGATTGATTTGTGAAGAAGCCTGGTTAGTGTAAAGATTCAGTATGTTTTTACATTGTTGATTTACCCATTGGGAAAATGTTTAATATGACAGTAAGTGTATGATCTTTCTTTCTCTGATCTATTTCAGGAAACATTTGTCTCATCATTAGTGTCAACCAAGAGTCCTGCAATGCAAGAAAATACCTGTAGTGGTGAGAGTCAAATGGACAGTGTAAGTTCAGTGATGCATACGATACTATTTTGTATTCAAACACACTGAATAGCTTTTGTCAGTTAAAATATAATATAAATATAAAAATATAACTGAAATAATTCAATAACTTCACAGTGCTTTTTCAAAGACATCAGGCATTGACACTTATCCATTGAGCATGCTTTTAATGTTCATCTGCATCTGTCACCCACGAATATTATTGGGAGAAATTGATGCTTAATGCCCATGATCTTCAATCTCTCAAATGGCACTGTATCCAGACCTACTGCTCAACAATAGCTGATAAAACTGCATGGGTAAGGGATTACTATGGCAAACCTTTTCCAAGTACTAAAAAAAAGAGCACGAACACCACTTAAAGCTTTACTGTGCAAAAAAAAAGAATCATTATGTTAACCATGTCCAGAAGTGGCGTCAACTTCTCTGGCCTCAGGGGCATCTATGATGAACCATTACACAGTGGAAATGTGTATTATGGTCAGATGAATCAACATTCAAGGTCCTTCTTGGAAAAATTGTGCTCTGAACCAAAGACTAAAAGGACCACACAGAGTGTTATCAGTAAGTCAAAAAACAGGGTGTCATGGGATGGGGCTGTGTCAGTGCACTTGGCAAAGGTCATTTACGCTTTTGTGATGGCAGCAGTAATGCATCGTGCTGCCTTCATGTTGGGACCGCCAACATTTTTCAGCAAGACAATGCAAAACCACACACTGCACACATTATAACGGCGGTGGAAGTAGAGAGTACTGGAACAAGGCTGGCCTGCCTGCATCCCTGACCTATCCCCAATAGAGAATGTGTGGAGAACTTTGAAATGAAAAACGCGACAATGACGACCCCAAACCATTACACATCGCGTTTGCAGGAAGAATGAGAAAATAAACACTGAAACATTAAATCACTCAGTATCCTCTGTGTAAAACATCTTTTAAGTTTGGGGGTAAAAATGACAACATTGCAAAGCGGTAAATTCTTTATTGTCTCAAGATTGTTGAATGTGTTGCAGGCCTTTGAAATGCTGGATGGGTGAAAATGAAATTAGAAAGTAATAAAAATTAAGAAACCACTTAAACATTATCAGTTTTACACTTTCTGAGTATGTGTTTGACCAAAATGTCAAATAAAAATGAAAACAGAATAAAATAGCTCTGCTCATTTTGGTCCTGCACGAACAGATAGACTAGAGAAACTGATCACTTTGCAATGGGCTCTTATTTTTTCCATGACGTATAATTTTTTTTATAAATGCTTAATATCTTTATTTAATAAACAGTCATTTTGATTTAATAATAAATACACAGCAGATCCACATTTTTACATTGCAAACAAAATGTGTCAGCACGAGGCTGACATGACTGACCAAGCAACATCAACCACGCCCCATACATTTTTAATAGTCTCCCCAAAGTGTGGCACTACACAGCAGATGCTGAACTAATTCGAATGTTTGCATCTACGACACATCTGTGAAAACATCATTAATTATATCTAACATTTGCGTATTTACCCTCTTCTTTATTTATGAGCTGACTGATGTGATTGCAGATTTCTCCCAGGTAATAATTAGGCTGTTTGTGAAAAGGCAAAACGCTTCTGGGAGGTTAATTTGTTACCCAGTGGGCTTTGCTGCTTCACAGCTTTATCCAAACTGTAGCTGCTGGCACTGTTTGGCCCATTGTACCAGACAGGTAATATTTTTTGCCTCTTCAGTCTGGGTGACAAGACATTGCCTTGCATTTAAAAGCACGGATTGAAGTAATATATTTTGAACCATGCTGAGTGTGTTATTGGAAAAAAACCCCCACCAATGATAAAATAGATGCATCCCATAAATGATTGCTGTATTTTATTTTTTACCAGAATTTGTGAATTCTTCAGGATTTGACAAATTAAACTTATGTCATGGCAGAAACATGTTACTCTCAAGACTAATGAAAAAATATATTTTCAACTCTTCACTGAAGCAAGCGCATGTTGTTTGGCTCCCAGCATTATCTAATTAAAGTCAATGAAGTCATTAATAATGAATAAGATGATGACTTTTTTGAGCCGAGTTAGAATCACCTCAGGGGAATACGATCAGTGAAAACATTTTGAATGAAGGATGAGGCCGAATAAACTATGTAGAAGGGCCATTGAATAAAAACCCAAAGTCGATAAAAAATTGCACACCCAGATCTGTTCTCATATTATAAAATGATTTATAAAGTTATAAAATGATTTGATTCAATATGCAATTAGCATATTCTGGTGCCCTAACTCAGATAAAAAACAATGACCTTCTCAGAAAATAAGTTGAGTGTGTATTATATAGTGCAGGTGTGCCCAATTCGTCGATTGCTTCACTCAAACAGCTCTTCATGATTGACATGAAATGTGCCCACTGTTTTTATTTAAATTTGCTGTTTGTTACCATAGTGATGGAACCAACTAGTGGATATTTTGAGAAATGAAATTTATGACAAGTTACAACAAACTGGTGCATGTACTCCCCAAACCTGTGTGGCTTTTCTCCGGGTTTTAAAACATGCTGGTAGGTGAAGTGAGTGAGTGCGTGATGCTTTGCGATGTCCAGGGTGTTTTTTTGTCTTGCGCTCAGTGTTTGTGACACTGGACCCACTGGACCCATGCTTGGCGTAAAGCTGAATATCAATATAGGCCGACAAAGCATGAAAAGTAAAAAATACAATGCTTTTTGGAAAAATGAGGAGGCTGAAATAGTAGACCTCAAGCTTCAAAAGTATGGGCACCCCTGGACTAGTGTTTATTCCAGTGACAGAAACGAGCAAATAAATCTTTACCAATTAAGAAAATCTAAAATATTAAATAAGATGTGCTTTTAACCAGGTAGAATGTCAGAATTATGAAGACACAACCTCAGAGAGAACAATGTAGGGCACCCAACCTTTTAACCATCACGGACTGGTTTCATGTTGGAGATAATTTCATTGACCGATTGGGGGGATTTCAAATAAAAAAACTGAATAGAAAGTCTGTGTGAAATCTGATTTTTTGTTCTCTGCTACAGAAGTTTGGCCCACCAAGTGGTAACTGGAGACAATACCCAAAGAATATTAAAATGTAATTGCTTTTGTAGCCATCTCTAATTATTAATTCATTCTATGTAGCCCAGTAATAAATCAGAAATACTTTATTGACCCCTGAGGGAAATTATTGAAAAAAGTGACCCATGGATTGACCAATGTAATAAATGTGAATCTAGAGATTTATGCCTTTTTGAATTTGTCTTGAATGCTTTCTTGAAATAATTGCAGTAGGCAGATTCCTCCAAAGCAGCTCAGAAATTACAATCGTTGGAAATGACAAGATTGGTAGAACAAATACTGATATATTTTAATATATTTTTTTATTTGTATTTTTATCTTTCACCTCACAGCAATGAGGTGTTGGGTTCGATTCCCAGGTGGAGCGGCCCGGGTCCTCCCACAGTCCAGAGATGTGCAAGTGAGGTGAATTGGAGATACAATTGTTCATGGCTGTTTGTAACCACTGTCCTGTCCTGAATGTAACCAAAGAGTGTAAAACAATAATAAATCTTAATAAAAATTTAATAAATTCACATTGTTGGAAATAACTAATAACTTAATTGGCGATGCCAGTAAAACATAATTAATACACAATTATAAAAATTGGATTAACAGGTTCAGGTAATACCCTATAGGGGCAAATACTTCACTATTCGTCCAGTACAGGACATACAATGCCTTTTTTACCAATAACTTTTAAAATACTTTTATTGACAGTGTAGAGCATCCAACTTAGCATGCTAGAGGCATCCTGCAGAACCAACACATCATCCTTGTTTAAATTAATAGTGTGTAAGTATGCGACAGAAGCTTTACTGATCTACTAAAATCAACACACAGCTGCATGTCCAAACATGTCTTAGGTTTGGATCAAGCGCAGCACACTATCAATATAAAACAGGATTTACAGGAAGGTTCTTATAAATCCACATTTTCTTGCTGCTTGTTTATCATGCCTGTGAATCCCAGACTAGAAGAGTAATTAGAGATGCACAGATTCTTCTTGTGGCCTGGGACTGATCATTCGTTTGAGAGAGAGAAAGTAAATTACACCGTGTGGAAGTAGATGGGTGGTGTAAATTAAGTTTTAACTCTATCCCTAATTTATTTATATTATTCCCTCATGCACTGTTGTTGATGACTTAAGATGTTTAAATGATTAACCATGCACAGCTGTTACTGATTGCCCAAAAAATGATTGACACAACAATTCTGTTTCATAAATAATTCAGCAATCTTCAAAATCCCTCAAAGAGCTCTTATGATCATTAGTGTCTGATCCATTATGAGTGTCTGATCCATGGTTTTCTCAATAATGGAACATTTGGGGTTTGATTCATTCAAACAGAGAAACTGTAAATCATTGAAATGTTCAAAATGTTTCAGAATATGACATACATAAACATGCACTATCCCTGTCAAACAACTACTTAATACTCCTTAAAGTCCTTAAAGTTGGGATGTTTTGTCATATCATTCCTCAAGCAGGTGAACTAGTTACAGGTACGGCAATCATGATTGAATCAGAATTTTTACCAGGTATAACGAAATGAAGGTTCAATGCTCTATTGTGTTACAAACAATAATAAAAAACCTATAATTTACATAGATTTCAAAAAGCTTTTGCTTTTAAACAAAAAAAACAAAAATGATAAAAAACAATAGCAACCGTAACACACAAACACATGGTTAAATTGTACACAAAAATTGCTCAACAATATTCCAGTGATGAAATTGCACATTGTCCTTGTAACCAGTGAAATATTACATGGTCCTGTGTTATATAAAAATGAATTTGAAAAGGACATAGGGTAAAAGCTATTTCTGAGCCGGTTGGTCCTTGTTTAAATAGTTCTGTACCATCTGCCTGACGGTAACAGCTCAAAAAGATGGTGTCTGGGGTGAGAATCGTCCATAACAATTTTATGGGCTTTCTGAAGACAACAGGAGCTGTGTAGATCCTCCAGGGTGAGTAGAGTGCACCCAATGATCTTCTCTGCAGACTTCAAAATCTTCTCTGGTTCTTTTTTGTGTTCTGCAGTGCAGCTGGAGAACCACACACAGAGTCTGTGAGTGAGTATGCTCTCTATGCTGGAACTGCAGAAGGACACCAGCAGTCTCTGATTGATGTTATTTCTCCTGAGAGTCCTCAAGAAGTAGAGTCTCTGCTGTGCCTTCTTTGTGATTTCTGATAGATTGAATAAACTATTCCAGAGCAATGATCTGCAGTTCTGTCGTAGTCCTATTGCAATGCAAATTAATAACTTAGTCTTTCATCATCTACTTTTCAAAATAATGTGAACAGTTCAGGGAATCTCAGAGATCTTAGTATGTAATCAGTGAAAAGATATTATTTGTAAAAGTAAAACATCTGTCATGGAATGGGGATGCATATTGCCCATTGTATGGGTGATTTGCAGATGTGTAAAGTGTTTTTGGATAAAGGCGTCTGCAAAATGCTGAAAATGTAAATGTAAAATAAAGCCTTGATTAAGGAATAATTGCATGTACAGTTCCAACAAGTAAATAAAGCGTGACACGCCAGTGATATTAACAAAAACTGTACTTTACTCCAAACAAAGGCTAACAAAATTTCTACAGGAATTTATTTTTGCCCGTCCTGTCTGTCATTCTTCTGGCAAGAATGTCTTCCCAATTCTTTAAATGCCATGGTCTGATGGGAACAAGTGTAAAGTTATTGGCCACATGACCATAGAGACACTAAACCCACAGCAAAGCATGGTGGTGGCAGCAAAAGGCTTGATAACTGTTTTATTTAGTTGAACCTAAAGCTTATTCAAGTGGACGGAATTATGAACAAACATTTCAAACATCAGTACTGAAGATAACTGTGGCACAAAACCTTCAGGCCTCAGACCTCAATCAGGTGATCTAAACAGGGAGATGCCGCATTAATCTGATAGGCTTCTGGGCAAAGATAGCAAAGTCAAGACAAAAAGTTGCAAAAATAACAAGGTATTAGTGTAAGGGTAAGCATATTTATATAAAAATATAAAATTATATTTTTTAATCGAATTGTACAGAGAATACTTCATGTTAAAGATGGAAATTACTGTTATTTTTTGTTTATTATTTATGTTATTTGTCTCATTTTTTCATATCATAAAAACCTAGTGCAACGGGTTGTAACGACATTTTAATATACAGTATGTACCAGATAAGTGTAATTAATAAAAAAAAGCTGATTAATTTTCAGAAATATAACGGTTGTAGTTGTATTTTAATTAAAATGTATTTTTAAATATTAAATAATAATATTCTGGTTAGGTAACCATAAAAAAGCCTGCCACACATATCTCGTATCTTACTCCATCAAAGCACTTGATAATCAGCCAGAGAGACTGAGATCCTTAGGATCAGAAAAAATATAGAGCTAATGTTCCCACAAATTGTGTTAAGTGTGTATTATTAAGTATAATTTCAATTTCATTTTTAAGATTGTTAAAAATGCAATTGTATAACTGTTGGGTGCGACCAAGTGGCACAGTTGGTGGAGCGAGTGCCTCACAGTGATGTGGGTCCTCTTGAACTGGGTTTGATTCAGACCTTTGTTCATTGTCTGAGTGTCAGTTTCTATCCTTGTCTGTATAAACAGCGAGCTGTCTTGAAATAAAGTTAATCCAATGTGAAGCTTTCAAATTTAAACTCAATCATTTCTCAGCCAAAAAAGCTCTTAATGATTATAATTGTTATATGAATTGGAAAATTATTGTCTTTAATAATATGTTTAACCCATTTTAAAGTCAGGGAAAAAGACAAAGATAAAGAAAAAGGGTGAAAATGCATAACAGTGTCTTCATCAGTCGCGGTTGCCAGATTTGTACTGCATGTTTCGGTGTGTTGTAAACTGAATAATGTGGCCTATACCTCATAGATCCATATTAGTGTTTTATGCTTGACTAAAATGTGAGGTAGGGGTGCGGCTTTGTCTCATGGTGCTTGAGGTTGCATGTATTTTTTTTATGCACCAAAGATCTAAGAAGGATCTTTAGATAGGGATAAAAATCAGTTTTTCACATAATTGATATAAATGGAAAAATGAATTCTGAAGGTTAGAAAGGAAAAAAGTTGCATCTGCAAGACATGAACATGAATGAAACATGGTATATAGGTATACACCTTTATATGAACTTGATACCGGAACTACAATACACTGGTGTATGCATCCTACTGGCTACGTACCTATACGACAATTCAGAGTCTCCAATTAACCTGACTACATGTTTTTGTAGTGTGGGAAGAAGCTCCTGGAGGAAACCCATGCAGACATGGGAGGAATATGCAAGCTCCACACAGTGAGGACCTGGACCGCCCCACCTGGGGATCAAACCCAGGACTTTCTTGCTGTCAGGCAACAGTGCAACCCACTTGTCATGTGTCACTTTGGTCTAAAAAATGTGTCACTTTGTTCTCAATACACCAAAGACCTGTCACTACATTGGAAAGTCTTCCCAGGGATGGTTTTTTAAAAATATTATTTTATGTATTTTGCTTCATGAAGGCAGATTTGCCATAGTACTTCGAATAAAAATTTATGAACACATGTATGAGCTCACAGAGTGTGAAATGACCCTTCTAGTTTGTTGGCTATGTTTAGCTGGGGGAACCCAACCTAGTTTTATGTTTTTCATTTTTTTTATGCTGGACTGAGTTTCAAGGCATGTTCAGAATTAGGGCTCTCTCCATCTGCGCTTCTCTAAAATTAGATCACTGACTTGTTAAGGGTGCCCTTGAATATTATTTTTATTTGTTCACTTGTATATATGTGCCTTACAATAATGGACTTTCTATATTTGAAAAATAATTAAAAACAGTAACAATCAACAGATAAAACAATTGATGACAGTGTCCATGCCAAACCATGCAGCCAGGTTAACTGGAGACACAAAATTGTCATAGATGAGTGAATGTGAACGTGCATCTGCCCTCCGTGAGTGTTTATGAAGATATAAACAGAAGTGTTTACTGAGGTGAAATTAAAAACAAATAGTCTAGATAGTTACACAGCAGCAATGACCTTTAACCACTATTTACACATTTTTATAAACCAGCAAGAACTGTGTCAGCGATACACTGAACTACTTCACTATTAATAGCTTCCACTTGTGGTACAGCATTTGCCTCCTAATTGTGAAACAGTTATGGTCCATTGTGTGCTTTGGCAAGAGACAAGCCAAAGTGACTTTTCAGTCTCTGACTTTGTACTTTTTTTAATCAGGTTTCAGACTTGTCCATGTCACCTGAAGGATGTCCTCTCACCTGCATGGAGCACTTAACAGTGCGCCGGCTTTCATGTCGCAGTGTACAACTGCCACCGCTGGCTTTCCGCCAGGCTGAGCAATACTACTGTGAGAAAAGGCCTGAGACAGAGACGACTCAGCCACGACCCACCAGCCTCCCACTGAGAGCTCCACCACTCATCGCCATCACTTCTGCAGATAACAGCAGGTATGTTTACATGTAAAAGTTAATTTAAATGTCATTGGACATTGCACTGTTATGTAGTTTTTGAATGTTTTTTTGAAAATCAGATGGTGCCAAATCCAGACTATAAGCGCTCTCAGGCATGTCCAATTACTACTCCCTCACCGTTCCAACCAAATAATCCCTCAAACAATTGATATCTGATGGATATCTATTGAACATCATTTAGCAGTTGAGTTTAGCTTGTGCTTATGCCTGCTGTTTATATGATATTTTAGATATTTTTATGATATATATATATATATATATATATATATATATATATATATATATATATATAGT
>JAYDZG010000002.1:11566305-11582170 GCA_034509265.1 Microcambeva bendego
GACTGTGAGAGGAAAACTGAGCTCCTGAAGGAAACCCACGAAGAAAGGACCCAGACCCTTGTTAACGTCAATCAATTTAGAAATTTGATTTGAATACAATTTTTTAATACCATTTAATGGATTTGGACTCCTGGGGATTTTTTTTCACCTCTAGCGAACACTCGTACTACTGTAGATTTAGTTTCTGGGTACATCTCTAGCATATAGCTGGACCTAGGTAATCTTGGCAATTTGCAGCTTGGCAAGAAGAGTTTTGTTCACAATGATTATGCTAAGAGCTCCACAATTCCTGTATATAGTTTGGAGTACCGATTGAACAGACAACCAGCCTTGCTGTGAAATCCAAATACAGTGGGAGCGTTGAGTCACGAACGGTTAACCATATATGCATTTGGGGTTATGAATGATTTATTAAATTTGACTTAAGACACAATTTTGGGTTACGGGGTTTTTTTTTTTTACACAGATGAAGCTTGCAGCTCGCAAGGTCTTGGAAACCAACCAATCCTAGTGAGGGATTCAGACAGCGGAAAAAATCCCATTAAATAATGGAACAAAATCATTGTTAAACTAATAAATCACAACAAAGTTTAGGTTAGGTGGAAATTGGGAGGTCTGGCATGGATTCATTTTATTTATGTTATTTGTTTAGGGAAAATGGGTTACATATGAACATTTTGACTTATGAAGTTAGTTTATTCCATAGTTCTATTTAAGTCAAGGTTCTACTGTATATTGAGTGGTGTGGGGTGTTGAGATACAATAAATCCATGAAATTATTGCCATGTTTTTTTTCAATACAGAACAGCTCTTGTAACAGCATTGTCTAATGCCTTTACTATACAGGATGTAAGCTGTAATGGTATAACTTGAATTGACTGACTGACCCCAGTATTGAACTGTCTGTACCTCTTAAAGCATTTTGGTATTCTGTAGCTTATCTAAAATCTTTTTAATTGACCCAGTGTCCCATTTAAATTGCTTTACGAGCAGGATCTTGTTTTATGTTCTGGAAACAGTGTAGATGATGCCAATTCAGTTCAGGTGTGGTAAGGTCAGTCTGCCTTCATGAGACTCTTTTGTCCTAGGTCTAATGGGCTTTTTTCTCCCTGTAAAAGTGCAGATAACAACCACATCCCACACACTCGAACACAGAGACTCAGCACTGCCGCTGACCCTATTATTGACTAAAAGCAGTGTTGCTTTTGAGGCCCAATTACTTTTCTGCCAGTACTGTTTCAATAAAGGTACTTACAGAAGCAAGTGGAGGATGAAGAAGAGAGCAGAGCAAGTGGATGGTATTTTTAAATGATCACAATATCTACACCGCTTTATTAAAACTTAAACAATGGGTTTTAAACATGTGGATTATTTTTTGACCCGTTTGGTTTCTGCTTGCCTCAAGCCCAGTACTTCTGCTTCACTGGAATTGCCTTGTTGAACCACCTGAAATTGACCCCTGATTTACTGTTACTCTGTGGTGCTAGCCCACCATCACATAGAACAGGGACCAAACAGGAAGGTTTGGCTTTGCTTCGGCCAAACGGGTTGGGTGGGTTTAATTGCTTGTGTCTAAAACCTACTTTTGTAAATACCCCAGCACTAGTACAGCTAACAGGGAACGTTTCCACAACTTTCCCAAATGCAATGTAAATCTTCTCCTAATGTTATGAGCAAACCTTCTATTTTAGAAGAATGCTTATATAACACTACACTAAACATTTCAGGACAACTGTTAAAATTTAGGAAGCAAAATAATCATTAAAAAACTAATTCAATGCGGAATAGCATCGAAAGAATGTTCATACAACAACTTGAAAATTAAGGGAATGTTCCAAGGAAATTATTTTGAATGTCCTTAGAATGTTCCAATACCAAGATAAATGTTTTAATAATTTGAAGGAAAATCAGAACATTTGAGTAAATAACGTTCACACAACCAAAATGGAATGTTTGGGTAATGTTCTCTGAATGTGATTTTGCTAGCTGAGAGGGGGCTCATCTGAACAACAGTGGGGCAGAAAGCATTTTCTCTAAACGACTATGTAAACAATACACTGCTGTGTTAACACTGAGTTACAAATCACTCTTACAAAGTTAATGATGGAGATCTGTAGTTCGGCTCTTAATTCAAATCATCACTCGGCTGTTGCAAATTAATTTAAATGACATTTTAATGGCAGCATTATTCAAGCAATGGGAAATGATTACTATTCCTAATCTGTCATATTTCATCAGAGAAACAAATTCTCTCCTCATCAAGTATGTGAATTATGCAGCATCTTTCAAATCAATAATTTAATTATAATTAATATCAACCATCCGTTTTTAGAAATAAATTTAAATGGTCACTTTTTAACAGTTTGATTTCTCAGCTAACCAACAAAAAGCTATTGTTTAATCACCAGTGTAAAAGCTTACAGAGGGCTGTAACAATACACCATACCCATGATGCAATAGGATATCACAATATGTTTTTTTTAAACAATTTATTTCTGTATCTTACATTTTTCTTAATAATTAATGGCCTTTTTATTTTTGAGGCCAAATGATGCACAATTTATTTATTAAAATTTGAGACATCACACTTTTTGTATAGTTCATATTTATATAACATAACCTCACATAAATAAATTTGACTGGAAAATACCTACCTGGCAACTTGTGAAGTGCCTTCCACCAGGTGAGAGGACTATAGCCAGTGTCCTCTGAAATATAAAGTGAATATTCCTTCATGAAAATGAAAAACTGGTCTATAACACATGCAACGATTTTTGAGTATCTTGTGGTGCATCATTACATCCCTAAGGAAGGTTTTTACCCAGGGGTACTCAACCTAGGCCTTGCATAGATCACCTGCTGAATATCCGAGTCACATGGGATTCAGGTGGGGTTTGCCAGTTTTGCCAAAATCACTTATTCTTTGAACATTTTTACATTTGGATCCAGGCGGAATTGTTTTCTATATATTCTGTCTGACTTGCAGGCTCCTTCATCTTTTTATCATGGGTCAAACGTCCCACATCACATTTCAGAGCAGTGTGTGTGCAGCGTCATGCACCATATTTCATTTTCTTACCACTAAGGGTTCTCTGCATCTCCTTTGGGATCATTTTAATATTGAATTTTACACATTTTTCAATGTGTGCATATATAACACCGATAACAGATGATTGGTTACTGACAAGCCCAAATTTGCACACAAATACACTTATACTCCTTTATAGAAAAAAACAGTAAGTAATTTATGTTTGAAAATAACTTTTTTTATTGAGTCTGCGAGGATTTGCCGACCCACTTTTGTTGAGATGTTCACACGCAGCGCTCCAGAGTCGAGTTTAGATCCCTGAGTGAACACAGATTTTCCTCCAAGCTGGAACATAAAGTGGCGAGCTGTTGAGAGGAAATCAGGGCAAAAATTGTGTAGTGTTACATAGGCATAATCATATGTGTCACCGTACTCCTTTTGCTAGCGAAGCAGGACTCTTACTGACTTCATCCTTGTTCCCCCCTAAGCACCATGTTTTGGAAGACGTGTGTTTTATCACCACAGTAAGGTGGTGAGCTTGGATGTACCAAAATATTGGTAGTCTAAAAATGGATTGCTAGTTCAGAACCTTGAACTGTTTATGCAAATTGTTCATGTTGCACGTTGTAGTAATTAGAAATTAATTTGCATACAAGACATAATTTCCATCATTGGAACTCGTGTAATTAAATTGTTGGGCGTGTAATCATTGTTTCTGCATGCCTACTGATGCTTGTATGTCCGTAATTGATTAGTTTGCACAGATGTACAATCGTACACCTTTACTATTTCCTGACATTCATTTGTAAATTGTTGTTATCCACTGAACAGTGAGATGTGCTGCGTTGGATGAACTGTTTACAGTGGCCATCATGATCAATTTGCTACATGGACCCTTTACTCTTAGTGGTATATGTCGTCACTTCAACTGATATTGCACTAATAGACTTTTCCTGTCTAACTGAACTTTACACAGATTTTATTTTAGTTCCTATAAATTGATGGTAGTCTTTTTGTTTTAGCGAATCAAAATCTGACAGCTCACATGTGCAGCTTTCGGGCTGTTTGTTTTGATCCGTTTCATTCCAGACCAGGAGCATTATTGATCTCGGTCTGTCTGCCTAATCTTACCGAATCCAGCCAGATCAAATCTAGTCTCGAGATGATTAGAAAGCTGGGGTTTGACCATCATGCTAAATATAAATTTACCAGAACAATTTCAGATTTTTTTGAGGTTTCAACTCATGGTCGTCTCATTCAAACGACTTTAATCACTACATCAGCCACAGCTGTAATTAAATTAGGTGTTGGAAGAAACGGAATAACGCAGATGACAAAAGACCCTATACATTTATCAGCCTTAAATCTTCTGTCCATGGCTCAACCAATTCATTTTGAGTCATTTTTTATTAATATTTTTTGTGTGCTGATGTTTCCTTAGGTGATTTTAGACACAAACTGTTGCAGACAGGTTGAAGCCTTCTCCTATCTGACAACCTAGGTTGCTGCTGGGGTGGTTGGGAGTTTTTTGTTTTTCTCTGTTCCTGGTCCAGCATTAAATGTTGAAATACAAAACACTATTTTGACAAAGCTCCTGTAGACTAGGGCAAATTAACAAGACAGGAATCAACTCGTTTAAGGAGTCATTAAATCGATGACCCTGCTGGATGCTTTATTCTGTGCGATTAAATGTGCCTGCATTAGCTGAATTCACAGTATGCCTGAACCGTTCACATAATCTATACCAGGTAGTTTAAGCAGTCGTTTGATATTTTTGGAATTCCATCATCTATTCAGTAAATTACACCTCTACCTTGCCTCCCAACAAATTAAAATGACATTTCCGGACGTGTAAGGAATGGACAGTAAACGTTTAAAATCTTCACACATCCTTACCGAAGCATCAGCTCGTGGTGGAACCCAGCATGAAGCCGCAGACATACTCTCTTCCCTCCCTCTTTTCTGTCTCTCTCACTCTTTCTTTCTCTCTCGCCCTCCCTCCCTGCACGTTACTCTTCATTCTCGGCACCTTACTGCCGTGCAGGCATCCTCACAGGAGCTCGCTATTCCTTTGCCGACGCCGCTCCTCCAACAGCTCTTTTTTCACCCATCAGTCTTCTCTGTTTTTTTTGTTTGTTTTCTACTTTTTCTCCACCTGAGTGGCTCAAGCTGAGGTGGCTGACAGGAGGAATTGCCCAGTTGCCCTGCTCCCCTTTTTGGTGCAGGCTGGGGCCCGGGCGGGATTAACAACCATAGTGCCGGAGGGGTCCTAGGAGCTACTATGGCCCAGCAGGACACGTTGGCTGTGCCCCCCATGCCCAAGCATGTGGGCTTGAATGAGGATCTGGTGAAGATTCTGAGGGAAAACCTGCTGCAGCAGGAACGGCCACGTGGGCACCGGCGCTCGCCCTCGGCCATCTCGCCCCGTCTGTCGCCCCGCAACTCACCGCGTCTGCTGCGCCGAATGCTGCTGAACAACAACATCCACAAGCAGAGGCGCTTCACTGTGGCGCACACATGGTAAGAGCCTGCCATTGCTGTGAGCTATAGATGCCCATCTTTGGTGTGTGCGGTCACTTACTGCGGTTTCTTCTAGTGTGTTGCTTACTGGCATTGATATTTGACAAAATATATGTGCTACAGGGCTCGGTTTATTCTTGCTGATGTTGAAATATGGATGCCACATTTACATGCCATAGTTACGCACACATTTAACACGTCTGTGGTTATTTTGTACCACATCAATCACTTTTTTTCTATTCATTTATGCATTTATCCAATTTCCTCCCAATATAGCAGGTTTAATTGGTGGATCCCTAACTGCATTCAAGGAAGATATCTTTTTCACTCGGGCGTAATGCACAGGTGTCACTCAAGTAATAAACAGGGTGCCTGCACAGCGTTTGAGCCGACTCACATAGTCCAGTCATCCCACCCCTAGCATACACAATAGCCAATTATGGCCGCTCAATATCACCCAGCTGATATCGGTAAGATTTCCGATTTTCAAAACCTAGGACTTCAGAATCTCGGCACTGGTTTGTAGTGGAATATTATAATATAAAGACATTATATGCATGAATAAATACCTAAATTAAATGACAATTACTGAACCTACATTGCACAGCACCGCTAACCTTAACAGGTGAATGGAAAAAAATATGTTACCAAAATACTCATTTGTTGCCCACTTCTTCCCTGCCCCCACCATCAATAGAATCGATCAGTTGTGAGTTTTCCAAACTGTCACGTGACACTAATATTTAGCTGCTTTACATCTCTTCTTGTCTAACTAGTTGTTAATCTTTATCATGTTTGCAGAGTTTAAAAAAGAAAGTGTTCATAGACCAATTATTGGGAGCATAATACTTCATAATAGTGTTTTGGAGGCACATGACCAATATGATCACGTGTATAGAGAAGCACACTACCCTGCAATAACACACCACACCACAGAAAAGTCTTTGTTACATTGGTAGTCTAGGGGTTAGGCCATCAACCCGAAGATTGGCGGTTCAAAACCAGGCTCTTCTATGCAATCATTGTTGGATCTTTGAGAAAGTCTGCTCCAAGGGTGCTGTAGATCGCTCACCCTGAACTTTAACCCCACCCTCCAAATTTGCTGGGATATGCAAAGAAAATTTCTTTGTTTTCACCTGTGTATGTATATATGATGATTAAATCTTCTAAAGTAATTATATATTTCAGCTTATATTTCATGCACTACTAAAAAGGAAAATGGTAATTCACTAAACAGGAACCTTAGATTTTGAATTTCACAGCACTGTGTTTTACACAGGAATCGGCTCATGGTCCATGACATCTGCTTTCAGGTTACACTTCAAAATCATTCCTAGACCAAGCACATCTATCAATTCTTCTTTTTTTTCCCCTCAAAGAATTTTGCCATTTTCTGTTATGAGTTACCAGCTGAGCTCCAATTCAGGGACCTGATTTCTGTATTGCTAGGTTAATAATACAGTGTCAGATATTTTTGAGGGGAGGTTGAAGTGCAGGCAAGCAAGGTCCTATATACTAATGTCTGCACAGAAGAGAAGCAAGTTTTCCATGAAATGAGTTTAAACTCTGTAATATAGTAACATTTGAATTTTAAATCGGTGTGAATTAAAAAATAAATAAATGAAGGATTAAAAAGTCACGTCAGCCATGAGTCACGTTATGACCAACTGATATCCAAAGTAACTGCCATTAAACAATTTCTCATAAACAAAACTAGTTTTTCACTACAGGTTAACTGGAAACACACAGTTTTAGCCATGCAGTATTGGGTCTGAGATTTTGTGATATTTTTAGCTTCCTAAGGCCCTGGAATACTTATTTAGAGGCATGTCATTATGGACTCCAGCGGCCATTAAATCAAAACCCGACTGCAATAGCCAGGAAACTGATGATAATCATCCAAAGTACTTTAACAACAGAAACGATTCACTGAACAACCTGTGGGATGAGCTGAAAACATATCTGAGCACATTCTCCATGGAGAAATGGTCTCATCCCGTGCCTTGTGTTCTTCAGTTTAATCAAGCGTTTAAGGAGATGCCAAGCTGTTATCTTAACAAAGTGGGGCTGCATATTCTTAAAGAAGGCTTCATTGCTTCTAGTTTTTTTTTTCTTTTGATGCCATGTGATTTGTACATCAGTTAATATACTGTTAATATTTTTGAATTATTTCTAAACACCTAATTTTCTTCATGGTTTTCCAGTGGTGCCAGTATGTATGCAGCTTTGCACCTGTGTAGTGTAAAAAATAGAAAAGAAAAATATTTACTTAGAAAATGCTGTTTAACAGCTCCTGATTTGTTGAGATGATTATTGGTGGATGTAACTGCACCACAAGACCGTTACTAAATTATTCAAATCAGTTTGACATGTAAAATAAATCGAAATATACTTAGACAGCAGAGGGTTGACGTCTCCGACATGGTACACCTGGCTGCCAGGTTCTGCCAGCCAAATTAGGCTTTATTCTAAATTTTCATGTGTAGTTTGTACCTACCTCAGAAGTTTTATATATCAGCATTGGATTGTGGATTATACCTTGAATTTGATATTAAATATATCAGAAGAACTATGTCGCTCAAGATTATTTCTTTAAAAAAATAGGTGCTTGGTTTTTGTAATTGCCAATGTCTGCAGGATGGGATTATCAGACTGTGTGTGGGGTCTTACGATTGCAATCAGGGATCCACCAGCAGCGCATTGACTACACTAAATATGGAAAAATTGGGAGTAAATGGATAAATAAAATGAGCAGAAAGACAAATGAAGGTATTGAAAGAGGATAAATGTGAGGTTTTTTTTCTATTATCTACAGTACCGCTTTACACCTAGACATAATTAAGTTCATTGTTTTCTTTCAGCGGGATGTAGCAGCATTTGTATGCCATGTCTTATCATCCACACAATGCCTGCTCTGCATCATTACTTCTCCATGTAAACAGCAAGAATCAGCTCAGTAAGAGGACCGCACAACTGAAATGTACATCATGTTTAAAAGGCAGTTATCAATGCGCATGGGAGTTTTTTTCTTAGCAAGCATTCTCTTTTTAAGCCTTTCTTGCTCTTGATAATCATTATGTGTGGTCACTGCAGAGAGAAAAGAACTCCTCAGACCCTCACAGTGCAGTACGGTGTGAAATGAGAGTGGAAATGTACCAAATGAAGGCTGATGTGTTGAGACTGAGCTTATTACACATTATACATTCTGATGCAATATGTAGGGATGTAATCAGCAAGACGCAGTTTGAGCTCATTATAGATGTGCAGATTAGCTGCTAGTACTGTTTGTGCTCCTGTTGCTATGTACCTTTTACAATGCACCGTGCCCACCGACATGCTGCATCCTTAACAGCACACGGCATTTATTCATTTGAACTTTTATACATATATGACATGGTTGTATTCAGTCAGGGTCTGTTTTAGCACCGCTTAGGCTGGTTTGTGGGGTTTTCATTTGGGTTAAAGGCAGGAATTACCCCAGTCAAGGTCTGTCCACACACACTTGGGCAGAAGTGGAAAGTAACGAATTATATTTCCTGGCATACCTGTAATTGTGTAGTGTTTTTAAGGTCGAATTTCTAACCTTTTATGTTACATTTACTTAAGGATGTTTTGTATGAATTGTTATTCGCTACATTGAAAGGGGCTGACTTAGATTTTTTTCTTTTTAATAAATATATATATATTTCTTGGTGAGGAAATTATTTTGTAATCAATATGTGCTGGTGTGACCATCTAATATAAAGAATTTAAAACTGTGGTTGGGTAGGTTTCTGCAGGAATCATTTTGTACCCACGGCGTTCCCACAGGTGCTGAATACAGGACCGCTGTGAAAATGGAGATGCTCGGTTACCCACTGTCAGTGTAATGAAACAGAAAAGAAATGGAGAGCTTGCAAGCTTAGTGAGCGTGTGTCATAGTCCCTCGGTGAAACAAGGAACCGAACTCTTGATGCCTTCTCTAGGGTTGCCAGATTGCCGCACAAAACACTGCAGAACAAGCAGATGATTATAATCAATCATCTGGCCACGATGGCTTTCTTTGACTAATCATTAGATCCATCTGCTTTGACAAAACATGCAGCACGTGTGTGTTTTTAAATGTATTCCTCTGCATAAAACTTTTACGGACTATCACTTTAAGATAACATTCGTTTCTGAGAAAAAAAATGTTTGTGGGGAAACTGCTGCAGTTATAACGAGATTGCCAGATTGCAACAATGGCTTCAACCACACGAAACACAAGATAAGCAGATATGCTGTTTAGCATGTCAAAGAGATTAAACCAGATAAACCACAATAACCTACATTTTTAAATATACAGTAATCAGTCATTTCTTTGAAAAAGTCTAGCCCATATTTCTGAATTACTTTATTGATGGGTGTGGACGGACACAAACCATCAATCAAACTTTTGACTTTGGGTCGAACGTGGTGGTAGACAGTATTTACATTCCAGCGGCTTTAAAAATAATTTTTATTCATATTTGAAGCCGCTAAAATGATTACAAACATCCCAAATATATACCTGCCAAAGCGTGTCCCAACCCCAACTAAATGGTCCCAATTTTGCAGACAAAAGCCTAATGGCAGACATTCTATTAAATTTTAATTAAATGCAACTTTTGTGAGATTTGTGTCCACTTGTCTGGTTTGCATTACACAAGAATGACAGGCCCCCATCTTCTATTAAAAAAGGAACTAAGAATAACTCCGAGGTGATTTTAAATTGGGAGGTGTTTCAGGCAAGTTTAACTGGGAGGAGACCCCGGGGAAGACCCAGGACACGCTGGCGAGATTATATTGGCCAGCTGGCCTGGGAACACCTCGGTATCCCCCCCGGTGGAGCTGGTAGAGGTGGCTAGAGAGAGGGAGGTCTGGGCATCTTTGCTTAGGTTGCTGCCCCGGCCACCCAAACCCTGGATAAGCGGAAGATTATGGATGACTTGATAAAATATATCAAAGTTATTAGTTTAAAGTAATTTTAACTTGTGCATTGTTTTAGTACTCTTTCCAGATCTGCACTTAGGGTAGTATTTATTAATTCCAATTGCTTGGCTTTACCGTGTGATCCCTGTGATTGATTTTAAGCATTTTTTTAGGTATGGTCCCCATTATTTACTGTATTGTTAAAATGGACCGCTTCCTGTTATTTCCTTACAAATAGCAACATCAGTCAACCGAGCCCTGGACGCAGGAGGTGATCTCAAGGATGGTGCTTAATAGAAATGAAAATCTCTGTAGTGGGTGTCACGTTGCTAATATGCAGACGGTTACCATCTGCCTTGGCAAATGTACTTTATTATTTTTCCCTTCATAGCATGGTTGGTAATTATGGAGCTTTTTACCTGGCGGTTTGTGGTTTTGTTTAGGTCACCTGAATCTAAAAACACTAACTCTTCGTATACAATTTGCGCTTTATTTTATTTATTATTTTTAATTATTATTTTATTTTTTACATTTTACATGTCTAATTACTTGATTGCCTTCGGGTTCCCCACGCTCCTGCTTCTGCTGACCACCACTGTGCTTAATTAGTTTTGTCTTCCCTTTGGCCAATAGTTGCCTTATAAACCAGGTCATTCGAATGCTGCCTAGGCGAACACATCGTGCCATTCAAATCCCATTAAGTTAGCATCATGCCACTGAACCCAAGCGGATGAGATGGCACAATGTTCTAGTAAATCAGATCTCCATGCACCGAAAATGGAGAAGTTGCAGCTGACTCGCCCAAATTGGCAAATAAATACACTTGTACATTTTTATACAAATTAAACATTAATAATAATAACTAAATAACTTGTTCTTTGCCCTGCAGTGCTGCCATGTAGCATGTTTCGTTCACATGCAGATTTTGTTTGTAACTTGAAATTTATTCATACGTTAAATTGGAAAAAAATGTTCATTTATAGTTGCATTCCATTTTAAGCATTTATCAAACACTCTTATCCAGAGCGACTTACAGAAGTGCTTCCATAGTAGATATTATCATACTTCAGTTAACATAAAACAACAGTTCAAAGTTACAAACATATGAAATAAATCTTTCTAACTTCCAGTATGTAAATCAGTGTAAGTGTTTAGTGAAGAGGCGGTTTTAGTCTTTTTTTTAACATAGCAAGAGACTCAGAAGTTCGGACAGTCAAGGGAAGCTTGTTCCACCACTTTGGTGCAACAACAGAGAAGACTCTTGATGCATGCTTCCCTCGAGTCGGGCTAGACTGGTGGCTCTGAGGTTGCGTGGTACAGTGAGGGTTTGATTAGATCATGTAGATGCCTTGGTGCTGTTCTATTTTTGGCTTTGCAGCTACAGCAAGCCATTGAAGAGAATGCAGCAGTGGGGTGATGTGGCAGTATTTAGGTTGGTCAGCCGCATTTTGGATGAGCTGTATGGGTTTAATTGTAGACAATGGAGCACAGCCAGAATGGAGTTGCTGTAGTCCAGCTGTGATATTATAAGAGTCTGGACAATAATCTGAGTGGCTTCCTTGAAGAGAAACAGCCAAATCTTTCTGATGTAGAGAAGAAAGCGACACATGTTCATATGTTCGACTGTTTGTATGTCAAGGGTCTATTGTAATTAAATAAGGACAATGCAAAAAGAGCAAAAATAATACATTAGTATGTTATAACATGCACTGTCTGACGTTTTTATTTATTGAATGAGAACATGACTATGACATTTTGTTTATCTTCCCTGTAGAAATAAATTGAATTAAGCTGATTTTGAGTAATTGCATACAAGTCTTTTACTCTCTGCTCTGGGAATGTGTGAGTGAATGTGTGTGGGAGAGCTGGAGAGCAAAAGAAACAGTCACGATTCAATTATTTTTACTTTCTGCACTCTGAAGCCCCCTGTATAACACTGATACATTCAATGCCTCTGAAAGATTCCTGATATTTACCAAGGGCTTAAACTGCAGAGCGTGTGATGTGTGGTAATGAAGGCGGACTGAGTACACGGGCAAACTTAACCTTCCATCTACCCTCCAACTGTTTAGATGTAACCATAAACCAGTAAAACAAATGTAGAACTGATTATTACAGTTCCTGATGATGAGCTGTTTTCTTCTGGCTGTCTGCACTCAGGTGGAATTTCAGAACACGCTACTGCACCATCAACACACTGTTCTGTGCCAAAAGCTCGTGTGGATGGGCTACATTTGGCTTTAGCTGTATTAACGGAAAGCAGTAACCTTGATCAAAAATTTTCTCATGCAGAGGATTTGGCGTAGCTGCCAGTCAGAGACAGCAGAAGGTCATCGATATAAAGGGTTTCGATGTCTCCACAGACCCCAGTTGACGTCAGCAGAATAAGTGGGGAATGTTCCTGTTGAGCTATTCTTTAACCCGAGGCAAATCTGTGACCCCCAAGGTTAAACGTTTTGCAAAACACAATGAAAGACGAATCTGTGTATTCTCTCGAATCTTATTTTACTTTTGATAAAAGATGAAAAAAAAATTCTATTGTTTTTATGCATCTGCTTAATTGTAATTTGGGTACTTAAACAATTTTAATTTGATGTCTGCAACAAATTTCGGGGCAAAAAAGTTAGCACAGAGAGGCACAAATTTAGGTGCTGAGGTTTCCTCACACTTTCCACAATGCCTTCACATATATAAATTACTTCAAATTGGCCTAATTTTGAGTAACTAAGGATTTGAAGACTCCAATCTGTGTGGAGTTTGCATGTTCTCATGTCTTTGTGTTTGTTTACTCTGGAAGCTCTGGTTTCTCCCACAGTTCAAACATGCAAGAAGGGTGAATTGGAGAAAGAAAAGTGTCCATGAGTGTGTTCGATGTAACCTTAGGAACCTGAGGGATGTCATGACTGTAACTAAAGTGTCATTGAAAACCTAAATGATTGAACAAGTTTCTATTACAATTACGTGATTGGGAACGTAGGTAACTGGCTGGTGGATATTCTTTAAATCGGTGGCCCTCAAGCTTTTATTAGTTTTTTTCTATCCCCAAGATTTTATTTTGCAGACTTTTCGCTACCTTTGCTACTTTTTGTACTTGGCTGTATTGACCTTGGACTTCAGAAAACGCAATGGATCAACACCAGCAGATGACATGGGGAGAGGCACATAATCCATGTTTGAGGTCCAGTGTAAACTTTCCAGACTCTGGGACCTTGATTTCCAAAGGAAATGCAAAATTGACTCATCAGAGAACATAACTTTGGACCACTCAGCAGAAGTCCAGTCCTTTTTGTCTTTAGCTTCTGATGCTGGCTTTTGTTCATGATCGGCTTTACACAAGGAATGCGACAGCTGAAACCCATGTCTTACATGTGTCTGTTCGTGGTGGTTCTTGAAGCACAGTCTCCAGCTGCAGTCCACTCTGTGAAACAAAACCCATTCAAAAGCGGGTAGATTTACTCCAGGGTGTGGTTATCCCTATTGCTTGTACACTTTTTTTCTACCACATATTTTCCTTCCCTTTGCCTCTTTATTAATGTGCTTTGACACAGAGCTCTGTAAACAGCCAGCCTCTTTAGCAATGACCTTTTGTGTCTTGCCCATCTTATGCAAGGTGTGAATGGTCGTCTATTGGACAACTGTCAACATGGTCTTCCTCATGGTAGTGTGGCCTACAGAACAAGACTGAGAAACCATTTAAAGGCCTTTGCAGGTGTTTTTAGTTAATTAGCTGATTAGAGTGTGGCACCTGGTGTCTTCAATATTGAACCGTTTCACAATATTTTAATTTTCTGAGATACTGAATTTGGGATTGTCAGTAATAATCATCAAAATATTAAAAAAGAATAAACATTTGAAATATATATGTCTGTGTGTAATGAATGAATTTAATATACAAGTTTCAACTTTTTAATGGAATTACTTAAATAAATCTTTTTCATGATCTTCTAATTTTTGACCAGTACCTGTAGAATTTTAGGAGGTCCAATAGATAAACAGGACCCAACCCATGGAGTGCCTTGAGGGTAAGAAGAAGGATTTTGTACCGTATACTCATGGTAATTGCCAGCCAGTGAAACCTTTCCAGGACTGGAGTGACGTGATCAGCCATTTTTGTACTGTTTATAGAAAGAACAGAGTTTAAAAGAAAATTGAGTGGAATTGAGTGAACCCATAATTATGAACTCTATTTCAAACCAGCAGTTCCTTTTCCTCCTGCTCACCTCAAGTGCCTTACTGAACTGAACTCCTGGCTTAAAGAAATTTTCTTGTACTAAATGCTAAGAAAACTAAGATCAATCTTAGTTCCATTAGCATAACAATGGAAATGTGACCTATGACTGAAAAAAATCATCTATTGATGAACATTGTAATAAAACATCTGTAATAAAATTATTTATTTTTGACTTCTGTAATGGGAAATTAAAAGATTAGAAGCATGAACACATTGTTTTATGCTGAATGTATATTATAAAATCACCTCACATCTGTCCTGACATTTTTGATTAAAAAAAAATCAGCAGCTGTGTAGTAATTGCAGTGATTGGCTGATTCATAGCAATCGTTGAGTGTGTTCAGCGCTGCCACATTCACGGTTTCAAATTGGCTTGGAACATTTATGCAAATGACATCTACCTCACCCTCCCAGCACAGCATGTAATTGCCCCAGTAATGAAAAGTAAATGCAATAAAGATTTGCACTGGTTAAAGTAAATGAACACAAGACAATTCTGAGATATCGATTCTCCCAAACTCATGTGAACCTGTTATAACATATTGTTATTTCTTACTGATTACTATCCAGATGTTGAGGGGTCTCATTACATGCTTTATGTTATTCCATTACAATGGATTTTTGTGGGGCTTCCGTTGTTTCTGTTCTGGATATGGTTACAGTTTTAAGCATCTCTAAGTTAACATGATGGCTAATTGGCTACAGGTGTTCTGGACTTCAAAATTTACTCTGAATGGCCAAATGCAAGCTATAATCTGAATATCCCATCTAAATAAAATATTCAAAAATCATACTCGGATATTGTTTCCGTTATCATAGAACATTGAATACGGAGAGACACACCCTGATCAACGCATTATCCTTTGTCGCTGTTAATTAGCCAGCAGATGTCATCTGGTCCAGACCGGTATGAACAACTGCCAATCGTTGTTCATGTGAGCTTAGATTCTAAAATATGTGTTCAAAATATCAGCTCTGGTGGGTTAACCTGTTTTACCACTGCACCATCTTAGCAGGACAGAAACTTGAGGCTGGGGTTCATGGCTGTATGCTTTATTCAATTCATGATGGATTTCCCAGGGTCAAGTCAATTTTATTTGTATAGCGCTTTTTACAATAGATATTGTCACAAAGCAGCTTTACAGAGTTTAGGACCA
>JAYDZG010000002.1:11591457-11601479 GCA_034509265.1 Microcambeva bendego
CCTTGTCACAACTTTATTTCAGGTCTGAAATGCAATAATGGATTTTTATTCACAAAATAAATATCAAAACGGGAAATATATGTAAGTTCAAGCAGTCTGCAATCAGTACCTGTACATGTAGTACATGTAAGGAACACTGCATTTTTATTTAATAAGCATTTACCATCTTAACTTCTGGAATAAATGTCCTGCTTGTTTGGGGAATTAAACTTCTCGGTATATTAAACAGAGTCTGAATGACCTTGCACTTTTTGTGACATTTTATCAAGCTGTTGGACTGTCATTATAAAAATATGTCTGGTCCTGCAACATTGGCACAGTACTTTACTGACTCTAATTGGTGGGAAAACTGCAGCGAGTGTACTAGAACAACATTCTGTTTTTCCCAGAAAGCTTTTAAGCTGAGAAGAAAATAAACTGAAGTGAAACTTCTGACAGTGTGTCTTTTTATTCCAGGAATTTTGGTGATTATTGGTAAATGTCAAGAAGGTGTGAAACTTGAGCCATTAATCCATGGCTACATCTGTGGCAGTGTAATAAAATATCTCGTCATGCAGAGAGAGGAACTGGGAGACAACAAAGATTTGCTCTCAAACACATTCCTCAAGACCTTTCTAGACCTGTGGCATTTTATTCTGGGTGAGCACACAACCCATTAAAACCCTGCTCAGGAAAAAAGCTATTACCTAAAGATCAGTGGATGTTGATGGCGCATAGTGATTATGCTAATCCTAAGCGAATGGTCCACAATGTATATTTAATTTAATAAGAACATGCATAAATCATCTTGAAACAACTTGCATCTACTGTGTGTGTGGCTCTGCCTGCTACTTGGATTACTTCATACACAATATCTTTGGTGATCACATCAAATACTGTGTTTGTTAAAAAAGAAAGTTATGCACTTTTATATTTTGGATGGAAACAACAAGGATGGGATGAGTAGTAATTGGTTGAGCTTATAGTCTGGATTTAGCTCCATCTGATTTTCACCATTTTGGACGTCTCAAAGAAGCTTTAAGGTAGAAAAGGTTGTGATGTGAAAGCAGTGGTGCATCAGTGTCTACGCGATCAACATCACAGAGGAAGATACTGTAAAAAAATAATGTTTTGCAATTTATAATAAGAGGTAAATGATATTGTATAGTTACCCTCATATTAACTCAAATATCCAGGACTGGGATAGCCAACACTAGAAAAATGCATCCAGTCATGTCAATGTAGGCATCCTTCTGGATGATGACACAGACTCCCAGTGATGTTGAACTGAGAAGTCTCATGGTGTGTAGGTGTGGCTGCAATGAGCTGGAAACCATGTGTCCAAACCCAGTGTTTAAGATGAGGACAAATATCAGGACAAAGCCTGTTTAGAAAATGATTAAATAAAATAATTATTGTCTGTGTTGTGCACACAAAGCTGTAAGAATCCTGGAACAGCATATCTTCAGAACCGACAGAAATATTCACCCAGAGGAAACGTAGGAACCCACTCCTCATCCAAGTTCTATTTATAGAACTTCAGTTGGCTCCTTTTGTTTCCAATGGGCTTCCTATTAGCAGTCATGGAACCTGAATTAATCTCTTACCCCTCCCCCTACCCCTTCTTCAGTCCTGGGTATTACTGATAGCGGGCACCTATCTCTCACAGTCAGTGGTGGCTGCTTTTTCCCCATCACACCTGCAGACTAAGTCTGCAGTCTGGCACAGCCGTCCTCGCACTTAATCCCCTCTAGTTTCCATGGTGAGCTGCAACACCTCTCGTAATCCCTAGACGCTCCGTATAATTGCAGATTGAATCATAACTAAGTTATGTTCTGCAGAAATCGGCCAAAAAGATGTGTTGCTATTTTTAGCCTGGAATACATTTCATTGGTTGCTGCATTCTTTAGTGACTGGAAACAAGCGGGTGGTGGTGTTCGCTTTGCTTTGTATTACTGTTTTTGTCTTTGAATGAACATGTAATATATTTGATAATCGAAATAATCTAAAACGGCTTATTTATTGCAACTGGTTGATCCAATGCTGGACAACACACATGCTTTTCTGTACAAATACACCAACATTTCATCATGTGACACACCGACCAGGTCTAAAATTATGACCACTGACAGACGAAGTGAATAACGTGATGAAGAGATGATCACGGTACCTGCTGGTGGGATATGTGAGGCAGCCCGTGACTGTTTTATCTTCAAATTACAAGGGTCAAATTGTAATGGCTAGTTGTATGGGGTCAGAGCATCTACAAAACCCTAATCAAAAATCTCTTGAATGCGGCCAGGGCTTCATTAAACCAAGCTGTTCATCTTGTCTCATCGGGTTTGCTTCGTGAATAGTGGCACAGTGATGCTTGAACAGGAACTAGCCTTCCCTAAACAGGTGCTACAAAACTGTCATTTTGTAATTTTAAGCAATATCGCACTGAACACAAGAACTATTGTCAAAAGTTTCATAGAACATTTGTTTAACCCATACCATGAACCCATAACATGTAAACTTCGAATTTGTTTTAGTCGAATAAATTGATGCATTACTGAATACTACAAAACTACTACATCTAGTGCTTTGTATGGTTTTTAAGGACAGCATTAAGTCTTCTAGGCATTGAATAAACAAGTGCTCAACATATTGCAACATCGATATTTTTCCATTCTTCAAGAATGACTTACTTGAAGAGTGTATGTGCTGGATGGAGAGTGATTTTCAATGAAATGCAGCTCCTCAACACCAGCAGCATTAATGAAGCCACACAAGGACATGGACACCACCATGTTTCACTGTAGGCACCATGTATTTTTCTTTTTTACTTCTCACCTTTGCAACAAAGTACAGTTTGGAGACCATCAGTTCCAAAACCATTATACTGTGCAGTGATGAGACCAAGAGCGAGGTCCCAGTAGCCTTCAGCTTTTCAGCCAGGTTTTGTGTGTTTGGGCTTTGAGAGGTGTACAGTGTACCCCGTATTGTGTCATGGGAAACAATTTGGCTTTCTACTTGAGATTAATGTAATAAACATGCATGCCAATTTTCTAAGGCCTTTCTCATCAGTAGACACTGTTTAGGTTTTAACCATGGACAGACCGTACATCTCTAAGATGGTTGCAGTTCCACCTTTTTTAAACATTTGTATAATTTTTTCTAGCGTATTCTGACTGGGCAGCCTTCTCCTTTCTTGTGTAAAGAAACTTTTTTCTTTGTCAGGTCTCTTGACATCTTCCATGTGGTGCTACTGCTGACGGCATGAAATGAAAAGCATTTTTTGTTGTTGTTAAGTAACGTCCTTTTATTGTTAACTGTCCGCCGGACACCTGTTTAATAATAATTAGACTCTTGTGAATTCTTGTGAAATAAACATAGCTGGTTTGAAATCAATGGTCTGCATTTGTGGGAGTATTTTATAGTATAATATCTTATAGAAACTGCTGATTCTGAAAGAAAACTGAAGGTTTTCGGACAAAGCGGTTGGGGTTTACTCATTTATGCTGAGCACTGTATATATTAGCAACTGCTGTAGCTGAAACACATGAATTTAGTAATTACCAATAGCATCTCAATGCGTTTGTCCATATTGTGTGTGTGTGTGTGTGTGTGTGTGTGTGTGTGTGTGTGTGTGTTTTCTAAGGATTGATATATATATATTATATATATTTTTTTCGTGCCAACACTGGGGGGAACCCACAGTATCTCGTGAGAAATATGAATATTAACCAGTGTTCAGCACCAAAATAAAAAAATAAATTAAAATCCCATTAATGTGATGACAGTAAAAAAGTGATGAGTACCAGGTGCAGAGAGAAAAGTGATTATTATCGGAGAATAATAACCCATATTCCTGCTTCCCAGTTATACAACTATAATTAAAATATTGCAGTATTATACAAGTTTCTACTGCAGTCTGTAAACAGCGCTGACCTTTTATCATCTGAATTCTACCTACCTGTATAAAAATAAAAGACTAGGTTACGTAACAGTAAACATTGGATAATTTTATCTGGCTAAACATGTAAACAGAAAAGGTCTTGCATTGGAATGTTTGTACAAGGTGTGTGCAAGTGCAGATGTGTGTGTGACTTGAAATTTGTCAGACTAATAACTGGCACTGGCGTGTCTGATAAGAGATGTGAAATTACAGCCTTCAGCGTTATGAAGAGACTGTGCTGCCTCAAGAGTGCTGTTTGTTCACACTGATATTTGTCATTACAAGTAGAGTCTAGCCTTTAAATTCAGAACAGGGGGCATAGGCATACAGAGATTAGACTTAAATCTGTGTATAAGAATGATATAGAAGGAAGCAGTACTGAAAGACTCTTAATCTATTTGGCTGCTTCAAGAAGTTCCCAGTTCTAGTTCTTTTGTATTTTTACATTTTCATGTAAAATCTGCATCTTAAAGCTTCTTTAATGACCTTTGAGCATCCAAAAAGGTACAAATCAGAGGGTGTTAAATCTGAATTATAAGCTCTATTGGACCATAATCCTCTTGCCTTCATCATTTTCAACCAAAATAAATCAAAAATAAATTCCTTAATGAATTACCACCCCTCTCTGTGATACATTCCTCTGTGCTGATAAAATCAATTATTTATGGGTGTCCAGCCTTCAAAGGTTCTAAAATTTATGACGTGAATCACATGAATTCCTTATTGTTAGTAATATTTTGGGGCCGCACAGGGGTTAAGAATGAGTAGCACTGGCACCTCACAGCAAGAAGGTCCTGGGTTCCATCCCCAGGAGACACTGAATTACCCTGTAGGTGAACGAGTATGTGTGTCCGCCTTGCGATGGACTGGCATCTCGCCCAACGGGAGGCTTTTTTATTATTATTATTATTATTATTATTATTAATATTATTATTATTTCTTTAGCTCTTATAGAATATGATTAAAATGTTGCTTTAATGTGACCATATGCAATCTCACTTTTTGCTGGCTTTTGTATTTCTACTATGAAAATAGATGGATGTTTTTTCCACACTTGGAGGATTTAAAGGGTCAGTAGATACTGACAGCTAAAAGAATTTGATGTCGCGTATCGGATGCTAAAACGAATCGTCTTGACTTCTACCTCGTTAACACTTCACAATGGGGAAATTTGCATAAATCTTGTATAGAAGCACCCTGGCACCACCTCTCACCGGTCAACCCTACCCACTAGATTGAAGAGCCGCCAATTTGCTGTACTGGTTTTGTGTCTAACATATTTTGCAATTTTTCTGGAGTTTCCTCTTCATTTCGATTCTGTTCATACAGAACCGCTTTACTTTAAGATCCTACACACGACAGGAACTTTTAGATTTCGGTCTGTGTTACTTTAACAGTTTTATCACCACAGTTCAATTTATCCCTGCGATCTCCGAAACACTAAGGTGTACGAAGCGCAGATGGATTACAGGCTAAGCTAAAGCTAACACTGCATCGGCTCTCGTCGCTCAGCATTTTTCTCACTAATGTGTGATCTCTGTTATCAAAATTGACAAGATACAACAGAAGCACACACAGTAAGAGACTTGTAGACTGTAATGGCATGATTTTTAAAGACACATGGCTAAATGATGGTGTACAACATATTCCAGCAGATAGAACAGTGGACCTGGAACACCAGAGGTGGTGGACTATACATTTATATTAACAAAGCTTAGTGCACAAAGTTTGTCACTGTTGGTAAACACTGCCGTCAGTTTTCTGTCATATTCATGTGTACATTTGTAAAATGTAATGAGAAGGTAAATACTCAGCATGAACATGGAATGGGTGGGGCAGGGCCAGTAACAGCTTATTTGCATATAGTGACCGAGACCTTAAACGGCTCATTCTGGCAAGAAAACTGGTAAAATCTCTTTGTGAGAGTGATTTTTGTGCAAAGAACTTCATGATCATGTTTTGTGTTACCCTTAGACATATTGTAACTTGTTTAAAAAAAAGAGTATATGTCTCCTTTAAAAGGAAACGGCTCAAGGAAAAATTACTTTATGAAGAAAGTGATTACATTGAGCTTTTTGCTAAAACTCTACAATCTTTAAAATCACATTATACATAACCAATTCATTATGGTTTTTGTCAAAGACAGTGATTATTGAAACCATCGTTCTTGTGAATTTAATTGCATTGTCTCCAGTGGCTTTCTGTTTAATGAAATAAATGTGTGACATCCACACATGCATGAATACCTTGTATGCTTGTAGTTACAGCACACTAAAACTCTGATCCATTTTAAAAGGTAAAGGGTTAGCCAGATCATTGTTTTATTAATATTGAATGAAATGGGCCAGTCATAGCCTAGTGGTTAGGGTTCAGTTACAGGACTAGTAATACAAAGGTTGCTGATGTTTGGCCCTTGAGAAAGGCCCTTTACCCTCATTGCTCAGGCTGTATACTGTAACTATGCTGTAAGTCGCTTTGGATAAAGGTGTCTGCACCATTCTTCTGTCTGTTTATATTTTTTTTGGCGGGGTGGCACTCATGAGCAGAACATTGCTTATGAACAGTCACATTACATGAACTGGTTTTATGAGTTTATATAAGGTGTGGAAGGTACATGTGACCGTCCAAATGGCTAGAAATTTCCAGCATTAGTACTACCCTGTTCCCCTAATTCCCCAGACTTCAACACAACTGAGCATCTGTGGGAACACCTCGTTTGTCATGTTCACTCTATGGATCCTCCCAGACACACCTTCCAGCAGCACTGCAGTCAGCATGGCTCCAGATATCTGTGACTACCTACCAGGATCTAGATGCTTTATTTGCTGCACATGCCGGTTACTCCGGAAATTAGCCGGTGGTCATCATAATTTGATGGACAGAGTATGTACTGTAGCATTAATAATCCTTTCCTTTAGCCAGAGCAAATAATTGGACCGTCAAATAACTAAACTAGTCAGAAATGTTATATTCTCATAAAAAAAACCCTGAGAGGATCGAGGTTGTTTCTGCATACAGAGCAGTGAGGATTCATTAAGTACTCACCCGGACAGCTGATCAATAATCAGACGGTGCTTTACATTCCCCTCCAACCTTTTTTGTCATTTCCATGGATCAAGTTTTTTCTGCTTCAACTCAATGGTTCAGCATCGGACCAGCGCACAGGGGCTGTAAATTATGCTTTGTATTCAAACCGTATGAGTGTGAGATGAAGGGTGCATTATGTCATGATGCCCCTATGGGATACAACAGAGGATTTATCAATTTATCATGTGAAATGTGATGTGGAAGGCCAGAACAAATAGGCTGAACTTTATTCTGCTCAATATTAATTTCATCACTGGAAGGTCCTGAGTGCGATCCCCAGCTGGGTCCTTTCTGTGTGGAGTTTGCATGTTCTCCCTGTGTCAGCATGGGTTTACTCCAGGTGTTCTGGTTTCCTCTCACAGTCCAAAAACATGCAATTGAGGTAAATCAGAGATTTTAACCTTTGTTTTTCTACTAATTTAGCATAGCCAATCTGCTGCTCTGGACCCCTAGTGATGCCAAGGGGGTGGATCACTTGACTGATTCACTCCTTCCAATATGTGTTCAGTCTACTGTTCCCTTCTTGCACACCCACACATCGCACAGAGAGCCTCTCCCCAACCTCTGTGCAACCAAGGTCCTACAGCCCAACCCCTCTGTTGGATCCAGTCATTTCCCACCCTTGCTGACCAGAGGCTAATCTTGCCTGCTGTATGCAATTGGGCTTCCTCGCGGGCGTCGAACTCGGGACTTCAGAATCTCTGAGCCGGTTTGCTAGTATTTGACATGTATTTGGCATGTTCTCACTGTTTCTCTGCATGTTTCCTCCTGGATCTCTGTCAATGCAAGAAAATGCAAGTCAGGTGAATTGGAGATCGTCCATGACTGTGTTTAACATTAAACTTTAACTGATCATCCCGTGTAACCAGTAATTAGACGTCCTATCATACATTTTACCAAAGTGTAATACATAACGTTAATACCCTAGTGAATAAAAGCCCAAATCCTGTGCTACAGTTGGCTGACAGTATTTGCACAGATCTTATTGTATTTCTTTGATGCAGATGTCTTGCCGGCTTGTCATCTAATCATTTTACACGCAACTGTTCAAATCAGACTCAGATGATTATGCTGAATGCCAAAAGTTGTCTAGTTAAAAAAAAAAAAACTTGAAAAGATGCCAACATGTTCAGTACTGTAAGTACCTATTCATTATTCAAGCCTGACTTAACGTTTCTATCCTCTCTAACGTCGTTCACCAAGTCCCACATAGTCTAATCAGCTCCGCAGGGTCTGAGGTTGTTTGTTAGACTTCATAATAGGGTTTTGATCTCATTTTGTCACCCTTGATTTTCCTGATATGCCCTGGAGGAAGGCCAGATTGTGTGGGAGAGAAGAGAGTTTGTGAGAGGAAAGAAGCTGTGATTATCGCTGACTGTGCGAGTGAATAGAAGCAAACGAGAACGAATCCACCAGAGCGACACACTTGTATCCTACTGTGCTTATAGTATCACGTTTATTTGTCCCAAAGTGTTCGAGAAAAAGCTCAGTGAAACATACGCTTATGTGTTTACCCAGAAGACATTTCAGTCCAGGTGAAGCAGATTTCATGGGTAAACTGTATGACATGTTTGAATGTAGAGCGCTGCTGGAAAGGGCAACTTCTTACAAGCTGGCATGAAACACAGAGAGGGGGCTGCATTTTTTTTTACTGCTTCAGACTTGAAGCTCAGTTTTATGTGAGAAAAAGAAAATCTAAAAAACCTTGCCTTTGTTGACTACAGCGGAGCAAGCGAGGATAAGAGCTGTGTGGAGGAGGAAGAGCAAGCGGGTGGCTTTTGCCCTGTTCTCTATGTTCTCATAGATTCAGCATCCAGCACTAACCCCCCTCTCTCCACCTTACCTGCATCCACCCCCAAATGTTCCTACTGCTCCCTTTTTTCTTTTTTTTACGTAACAGTTATTTTTACCTCTTGTACAAAATCTCCAACTCCAGCATTTCTTCTTTTCCACCCAGGAGAACGAAGCACGGTGGTAATAAGAATGCCATTCGTTTTAATCAATGTGATGAAAATGAAGCTGACCGGAGACTTCCAAAATGTCTGCGGTCCAAATACTTCCCAGTTTTCTTCCTCCGTGTAATGAGTTGCTTGTGAAATGTTACACGTCTCTTTCTGAAAACAAATGTGAATCCCATTTCCCCTACCTTTAGGGTTTCAGAGAAAATGGGCTTCATTCAGACAAAGAACGTGTATCCTCCGTAAACCGCTTTTTCCGTAAATGCCAGGATTCATTAGAGTTTTCGTAATCTCAAAACATCCGTATGTATGAACACAACGTACACCTGCTCTTGACCCTGCGTCAAGTGTGCGTTAAGTCCAAATGACACCTGAGAGATGACCAGAAATTTCATTTGATTATGACTGCACTGTAAATCTAGTATCAATTAAAAAATAAATTGTAAATAATGCATTATAAAATAAAATCTAACACAATTGCACTCAACAAACTCATTCAGAGAGACTATCTGTACTGATCAAATTTTCATTCATTATTTACATGCCTGTGACCAATTAATTTAATATTTATTGTTGATTTGTTTTCACTATATGCCTTGTTTTGTTTTCAGTGATGCCTTCATCTACCTCAGGTTTTCATCTACCGAGTTGCACTCTCTTGCATTTCTTCAACATTTCAGAGCCAGCTATGAAACGGCTTTTCTTTTTCGGGCCAGAAATGCCACTGTGAACACTAGAAAATCAAAGGTGTCGATTTGAATTAACTTCATTCAAGTTAAGTTCAGCAGCAGATGTTCACCTTTTAAATTTTCTTGACTTGTTCTTTGGAACATTTTGGATCTGTATATTTCTTTAGTAACATAAATGGGAGCCCAAATATTAAACAACCTGTGAATTTTTGGCTTCTTTTTTGTTACGTGTGGTTCTTTTAACTGGTAGAATATGGAGCTGAGTAAAGGTTAGGTTATCAGCCGTTAAATACCAAAATGGCCGCTTAATGCTGTGGGATTACAGGGAGTGAGCATGATCTATATTGGCTTAGTACCACTATTACCCTC
>JAYDZG010000002.1:11605683-11619593 GCA_034509265.1 Microcambeva bendego
CGGAGCGGATCCAAAAGCTTTGTACAGATCCACCATTCCATATTGGGCAGAATAGTTAAGAGTCTGAATGACGCCAATAACGGCGTTTCCAAAATTGTGGATGAATAAAGGTAGACAAAGCAGGTGGAGTAAGGACAAAAAAATGAAAAAACGTGTAACAATAGTTTTAAGACAAAAGTTTCAATCTATGAATAGAAATGATCACCATTTTACATATAGGCCGCACATGGGTGTGTCATCAACCTTAGTTAAATTCATGGGCATGGTATCTAAAGCGCATCTTAACATCTCAGCTATTAAATAAATACCAATTGGTCTGACATTGGAGGGCCGTTCTTACGCTCACAACTCATTTCCCTGAACGTAAATCTGATAGCACCAACCCCAGCGTGAGCCATTTCTCACCCTAATTCTTTTTGCTTGTGCTTTTTGCTGGAGTACTGAATTACGGAGCGTGCTGAGTGAGAGCGTCTGCAGTCTCGGATCATTGATATTTTAAATCTCCATCTGCCGCGCTCTGCTGTGAGGAGCTGCAGTTCTGTAGAAGAGTGTTAAGATAATGCAATAAATACCGGTCTTGTGTGGCACTGTGTTGGTTGAATTATCCTTTTTTTCCACCCCCAAGACAGGCATAAGAATAGATGATGCAGAACTGCTGGTAATTGGGTTTCAGTGTCTGTCTGTCCACCCAGCCATGCTTCCTGTTTTTATTAATAGTGTGTTTTTTTTCTGTCCTTCTGTCTGTCAGTCTAACTGCATACACCGTGGTTCATGGATAGCACTTGGCTCACAGCACAAAGGTCCTGGGTTTGATTCCCAGGTGGAGTGGTCTGGTACTTATCTGTTTTTGAGTTTGCACGTTCTCGTGTCTGTGTGGGTTTTCTTCTAGAAGGTTCGGTTGAATTGGAGATACTAACTTGTCTGTGACTGATATTAAAGGCTTGACCTGATCACACTTACTTACACAGTAATTAACTGTCCAGGCATGAATGTAACCAAAGTGTGCAAAACATGAAAATACTAAAAAGATCTTTGAAATATATTTATATTTAAAGACATGTTCGGTTTGTGTACTTGATACTTTTCAGGAGATGAAAGGAACATCAGTTTAGCTTAAATTGTGGCTAAGCTGCTGTGGCTGCTAGACTTTTTGCTTTAACATTTTTTATAGTATACTTGGTTTGGATTTGACACATTGGATCCTGGGCTAGACGGCAAGCTCAAGTCTAAGAGACTGGACTCGTAATCAGAAGTTCACTGATTCGAGCCTTACCTCTACCAGGTTGAGGCGCCTGGGCCCTTGAGCAAGGTCCTTAACCCTCAATTGCTAATACTGTGTTCACCCAAACTTCCATTAAGGTTGCAGTACAAAGTGCGTTCTTCTGTTATATTATATAAAAAAAAATACATTTCAAGCCAACTTTCAATACTATATAATATTAAATATTTAAGGAGACCACAGAGCTAAAACGACTCGGTGAATTGTCACCTCTCAGCAAGAAGGTCCTGGGTTTTGGTCCCTCCTGTGTGGAGTTTGCAGGTTCTACTTGTGTCTGTGTAGGTTTCCCCTAGGAGCTGCAGTTTCTCCCACAGTCCAAAAACTTTCAGTGAGGATAATTGGAGACACTGAATCGTCATATATGGTACCTAGCCACTAGGATGTATAAGCCTGTGCATCGTAGTGTCGAGCCCGGATAAACTAGAAAGGCATCCGGTGGAAAAACCATACATAATCAATATTGTGGATCCATTCTGGCAACTTCTAATGGGAGCTGAAAGGAGGGGAAAATCATAGGCACAGCATTTACCAGATTGTCCCTGCAAATTTTCTGTCTAACGTCAGGTTCTTGCTTTCCCAGAAATATATATTTATTTTTTTTAAGAAATAGCAGCGTGCTGAGTTAGGTGTTCTGGTGTTTAAGTTTGAAATAAGTCATTTAATGGAATTCATGTGGGAGGAAAGAACATGCATTAATATTTATTACTCATATTGTTCAAGAACCTGGGCACAGATGGTGTTAAGGAAGCTGGGAATAAAAAGATGGATGGTGGATGATGAGAAACACACACACACACTTGACCTGCTGTGTGCAGGTGCTCAGGTAAGTGTAGAATCCTGAGCCAATCGCTGAGCCAAAAGTCAGCAGTCGGGCTCATTAGCGGGTCAAGAGGACGAATACATGACGACAGGGAAAATGATCGGCGTCCTCTACGGCCCCGCTGGCGCACCGCTTTATTTCCTTCATACACACGGTTCACGTAAGAGCGCTCGCACATACACGTTAACAGGAAGGCTAAGAGCAGCCAGCTGAAGGAAGTGCTTCGTCACGGCTCTGTCGAATTTCTGGCTGAGGAAAAATGATTGGAGACAGGAAAAAACAAAGTGCTGATACCGTCACTGGGACGCGCAGCAGGAATTTGCCGTTCTGGTTTGAGCGACAGCATCGAAAGCACATTCTGGGGAATTGTACTGTTTTGTCATATGATAGTGTTTAGTCAGGTGGTTGGTATTTCCTTACTGGTTCTGCTGGTAAAAGGGTTAAAATGTCTTAACTTTCCTGTTTTTGCTCAGAGAATGAGCTTTTTGTACTATAGATATTTTTCAGCTCTGTCTAGCAAATGTAGTGCCAGTCTGAATGAAGAACATGTGGATGTATGGCCGTCGCAGCGCGTCATAGCTTTAACAAAGGAGTTCAGCAGAGAATTGTAGACCGGGCTTTATACGGATGTAGGCCAAATGAAGCCTGCCAATTCTCTCAGGGTGCAACAGAGCAGGATGATCCACTTTAATGACTTTCCACCTAGAAGACATTCCTGGATTTGGTGAGAACACGAGTGCATGCTTTTTACCTTGTTCGCTTGTGATACTTGATGATGATTATCCGATTCACACAGTCCAAAAACATGCAAGTGAATTGGAGATACAAAGTGGTCCATGACTGCGTTTGATATAAACTTGTGTAATTAATAACTACCATGAATGTAAGTGTAAACGTGACATTAAAATCATAATAAAACCAAAAATCTGTGCACACCTCACACTTTGGTAAGTTACTTTATAGGGCTTTACTGTATTGAACTCTTGAAAACTGCATGCACTGTTAAATGTAGATTTTGATCCTAATGGTGATGTTGAGACTCTGCGGAGGCTCAGCAGTTTAAAAAGCAAGCCCACCACCACCAAGACTCTGTTTTAAACAGTTTGAAGAGTATAGCCAGAATTTCAGTTTAGTGCTTCAGCTTTGATTTGCTTAAACGTCTTAATGTAACACGTTACATGCTTTTGGTTTTGCATTGTCCTGTTGAATTTAAATTTTACAGAACAATCAAAACAATAGCAGATTTTTTTCAATTCTTGGCTGAATAATTTTAATCTATTCATTTAACTTGATGAATTGTGGGTCCAACACTGCCCCAGAAACCTTTTCATTACTAGTCCAGTACCTTAACCATGTTCATGGTTTGCCACGGCAGATCATTCTTGTCCAATACTTGATGTGGTGCAGCTTTATTTATCAAATTCCCCTTTGTATTTTTATCCATTCTTTTGTATCCACACTGTTAAAGGGCATCTTAAAATGTATAGGTTGTTTGCCCATCCACCCTCCCTGAGACATAGCCAATCACATCATGTCTGTGTACACTCAACCAGTTGAAATCCTAGCTGAGGGCCGTCGGGTTTTACCGCAGTCCCTTTGGACACCCACTCCCCCCGCATGTGTTTAAGTGGTGTTTATTTACCTCAGATCACCAGGAAATATTTCACTGCATTTCAGGCGTTGGCCTGGGCTCGTTCTGCAGGGTGCCTAATTTTTAGTAAATATTTTATGTTTAGTGGTGGATGATTTCCTGCTACTGCAGCGTCGTTAAACCAGGGGTTTTGCAGAAGAGTGTAAATCAAATACAGATTAGAGAGGCTGCTTAGCATTTCATCAATGCGGAGCTCTTAATAGCACCTGCATGAATCTCTGAAAAGCTTATAATAAAAGCTGGGTAGGGAATTTTTTTATCGATGTAAAAACCCACTTGAGCATTCGATCACTGGGCTAATCCAGTATTAAAAGCAATGCAGAGCTATGTGTCAAAATAATCTGCCATTAGCAGAAATTGCAACTTTATGATGTGGCATTCTGCCACAACTACATAATTAAATTGCTGTTGGTTTAAATCTCCGAGCCTTCAACCATTGATCAGTCTGAAAAAAGAAAACGGGGCTTTTTTCTTCCTTTTGCATTTTACCCCTTTTTTCCCAATTTACCATAGTCAATCTGCTGCTGGCGACCCCTAGTGTTGTCCAAGGAGGAGCTTACTTGTCACACAGCTTTCGATGTGCAGTCTACTGATCCTTTCTCGTACACCCACACATCATCTAACACACAAACTTTCTATTTAGTATGTTTAATTAATCTGCATATCTTTAAACTGTGTGAGGGAACTTGTAGCCTAGTGGTTAAATCAGTCAAGATCATTTTCATATAAGATATTATTTTACTGATTGGTGGGGGGATTTAAAATAGAATTAAGAGTAATTATCTTACTTAAAAATAATGAGTTTTGAGCATTTTTCACCACGAGGAGACACTGCTCCCTCCTACGTGTGATAAGAGATTATAAGAATTGCTTTTTGTCCTCGAGTTAGACTCATGCTGTTACAGCACTTGGTCACTTTGGATTAAAGCATCTGCTAAATGCAGAAACTTTGAATGAAACTGGAACACACGAAGGAAACCACGTGGACAAAAGGAGAACATGTAACACACTGCTTCACCTGGGAACTGAACAGTGCTACTAGCAGATTAAACTCTGTTTCTACTTGTCTTTAGATCTTGGGCATCATGGTAACTAAGTGTCTTGGTCATCTCACTGTGAAAAATATCCTGGCTTCTATTCCTAGGTGGTCTGGTTCTTTGCATAAGTTTGCATTCTCTTCTCTGGGTTTCCTCCAAGAGCTTCGGGTTCATCCCACAGTTTAAAGACATACAAATGAAGATAATTGGAGATGTGACAAAATGGCTTGTCCTAAATGTAACCGACCATTGTCACTACCTACTACGAAGTGTTACTTGCTTATGATTTGGTGTTGCCTTGTTCAAACAGTTCTGTCAAATGTGATTGTTCTAAATTACTTTGACACTTTTGTGTGTGTCTTCAATGTCTGAAGTGAATCAGCACAACATAGTTCTGCTTTTTCTAATGTAATTAAAAACTCCCCTAATCCCTTAAAGCAGACACACTAATTTTCTTGAAATAATTGGAACGTAGCACAGCCAGACCTGCAGTTTTCCCCTCTCTGCTGAGAAAGCAGACTCTGCTCCTGATGGACGTTTTATTAAATCTGCCGCTTTCCTTACGGGCTGCGAAGCGACAAGACGGAGGGAGGGGTAGGGGTGTAGCACTATTAGTTCCACTCACAGTGTCAGCATAAATCTGCAGATGCCTATCACCCCACTCGATTTGCTTTTAGGAAGACGGACTGCACCACTCTGTAACCTGTTTCATTATTGAGGCCCTCTTTAATTTTTGATCTCATCCTGTTACCACTTGGAGCAAGCGGCCTTAGCAGTGTGCAGACAGGTCCACTGATGCGGAACCCAGTGGATGGGTGGGTGGATTTAATTACCTGGCAGGTTCAAATGGGGATCCGTAACACTTGCAAAGACCTATATGGTACAACTGTGTAGTGAAATGTGTTATGACTGCTCAGCCACAATAGTAATAAAGGAAATGAACAAAATCTACATTTATATTTAAAAAGTTCAGTTTATTTTCTTAAACCACTTCTCTTAATTAGGGCTGGGTAGGGTTGCTGGAACCTATCCCAGCTCTTCAGCGGGTGCAAGGCACACACTGTGAAGGGTGCCAGTCCATCGCTGTGTATTTAAAAAAAGGAAATTCAAAAAAGTAGAAAAATATCCACCAAGTCCAAAGAAAACCAGCATAAAAATTAGAAAATATGAAGTGCCCGAATTCGACCACCACCTCCTCTCGAGCACTTAGGATGGCTTAAAACTTCAATTCAGTGAGCTCACAAGGCTTTCAGACAGACCTAGTGTTAGTATTCTTCCTGTTTCCTCTGCCCTTTCGGTACAGTGCGCAAGGCTCTGCACCCCCCGTCCCCTGACAAAATAGTTATAATGGTTGTGTTATAGCTCATTTGTAAGCACATGAGGCCTGTGAGTGTAACCCCGTATCACAGAGACACCACAGTCATCTTCATCAAGGTCTACGACATCATCTCTACTTTGTGCTTAGATTTTGTTAGATTTAGAATACTCCTTTCATCACTGTGCATTGAAATTCAGCCTCCGCATTCTAACCCAATCCATACAGTGAAACACACTAGTGGGCAGTGAGCACATGTGCCTGGAGCGGTGGGCAGCCCTAGCCACGGCCCCCGCGGAGCAGTTAGAGGGTGGTGTTCCATGCTCAGGGGCACTTCAGTCGTGACCTGTCGGCTCTTGGAATCAAAGCCTAGTTCTACGCTCATTCTAACAGGTTGACGTCATTTGACACAAAATGTATCCACTGTTTCTTCAATCTGGGGTTCATTACCGTAGTGGTGCTATGACATTTTGAATAATGTATTTCATTACATGTCAGAACAAACTGTGTTTGTATGCTCTGCTATGTCTGTGTGGCTTTTCTCTTGGTTTGAAAACCTGCAAGTAGGTGTAGTTGCTGCTCTAAGTTTTACAGGTGAGGGGAAAGATGAGTGTTTTATTCGTTCTGACAGTTTGACACCATGTCAAAGGTGTACTTTTGTTTGTGACGCTGGACTCACTGGACCCAGGATTAACTGAAGTGTGGTTAAAAAGCTACAAAGCTTGTTTTAAAAAATGCTGAAGGCCACCCCTGGTCTTAGGAAGAATTGATCCTGTTACTAAGCACATCTTTGCTTGGTTGCCACTGTTGGGCTCTTCATCATTTATTCAGCTATTTATTTTTCATCCTTATCAGGATGTGGGTGGATCTGGAGTCATCGCAAAACAATTGGCACAACATTGCACTCACCCCATTCTTTAGCTTTATTAGCATGACAAAACATGAACATCCTCTTTGCCTAAGTGTAATTACAAGAGAAAATAACACTAAATAATATACATGCAGTACAATGCAAATAACTATTTTATTGAAACTGTTCAAGTATTAACAACAAACAAAAACAAAATACAGTTGTGTGTGTGTAAGAGAGAGTATCACTTTCTTCTTAGGAAGGGGTAATTTAGATGGTTTCCCACCTGTACTGTTTAGTCAGGTTTGATTTCCCCCTTGGTGGGATTGTAAGGTAGCTGTGAACACAATTATTGCTCCTTGGTGTGAACTGAAACAGCAACACCAGGCCACTGAGAGGAGGTCATGTTGATTTGCTGAAAAGGGACCTTTGGGGCAGTTCTTTTGTGGCCTGACCTTAATCTAACATAACCAGCATGGCGTTAAACGTTCTCAGCTTCTTCTGGTCAGTCGTCTAAAGGCAGCAGGTTTTCTTCACATTTTCTGAACCTCTACAAAAGTTTCAGTACTCAATGTGACCATGTGGCGCTATGCCAATGTAGTGTAGCGTGATATATTGCCCAGATAATTACCACAGCTAGTAGGAAATGTCATCTCTGCCCCTGCTCCATGTTTAGTAACAAAGATATATGAACGCATATTGATATATTTGTATAACTCATAAAACACTGAACCTTTCCTGTATTAACATTCTTGCTCCCTTGTCGGACACATTTGGATTCATGCTCTTGGATTTTGTGTGAAAGGAACCCAACCAAAAAGAAGACGCTCCAGGTTAACAAGTGATTTGGGACAATACAAACTATTGGTGTTAAAACACCCTTAGTGCAATTAATCCGCCATCTGCATTTTGTTTGGGGGTTGTTTATTTACTGTTATACACCCCAAATAAGATTTACAATAATTTTCTCACGCATCTGTTGCTAAACTTGAGATCCGCTGATGTTTGTTTAACAAAGACTGGGGCTTTCCTGGATGCTGCTTTTGTACCAAACAGAATAAAATCACTTGTTTGGATTTATGCTAATATTTAGGGTTTTTTTCCTTTATTTTCCCAATTACGTTTACATTTTTAGCATTAAGCAGACGCTTTTATCCAAAGGGACTTACAGTACAGTTATAGTATACAGTCTTAGCAATTAGGGTTAAGGGCTTTGCTCCTCCCCTGGTGAGATTTGAACCCCCATCCCAACTGAAATAATGGAATGGGGGGCAGATAAAAACAATGAAATAATTGGGTTAATACTGTTTGCCATGAAATAAAAATCAAAGTAAATATGTTGTCTTTTAATTTGGGCTTTAAATGTATACTGTTACTATAAAGTACGTCACTTTGGTATGTCAGCAGCTCCCTGTGTCATTAAATTATCTCAGTTCACTGCAATACACCAGCTTTGTTATACGGTGTGGCCTGACTACCAACCAGTCATGTTTTTGAGGGTTTAATTAAGTTTTTTTCTGACATTTGGAGCAAATATGTGAGTGAATTAATTTCCTATAAATTACACTACATGGGTGCAAGTAGACATGAGGCTGTTTGATACTCGGCTCCAAAAACACTTTACACTAGCTACATACTTGCTTCTGAAAAGGCTTTTAACATGATTTTCAACACTTTGTGCCGCCTTAGTCCAAGTATTTAAGCGGTCATAGCTTAAATCTAGAAATAAGGTTTTTAATTGAATCTTATGCTTCTTTGTTTACATATTCAAATACAATTTAAAACATTGTCAGTTCTTTGTTCCTGAACAAAGTGACCTGTACTTTTTAGGACATCTATTCAAATGCAAACATGCAGGTTTATATTGATAATGATTTTAGTTCCCATCTGGTTGCTTTTGGGGATTGGGCAGTAATTGGGACTGACAGTAATTAAATTCTTATTTTACCTTCACTTATTTTTTTTTTGTAAATGTCTCAGCTGTTAATACATATAACAACCGAATACTCAACTGGGTTTGTAGAAAAGCCATTCTGCCGTTAACCAAATTTTCCATTGGTATTTTCTAATACAGTCGATATACATGCCACCAGGTTTATTAAAGACACTATTGTCCTATAAGTCTGAATTGTCCACAATGATACATAAAGATCCAAGCCTGGATAAATAGGAGATCTGTATCAGGAAGGACATCCGGCTTAAAAACGATGCCAAATGGATACCGACCACAATCCACTGTCGAGCAGCCGAAAAACACAAGTCTGGTCACTTCAAAGGTCAAAGTAAATAAGTGCTCATCAGACAGTTTAACTACATGATTAGTTAAAAGGATTTTCTCTTCAGCAACAAGAGTAAGATCTTGTGTTGCCATTGATGCTTTGTTTTCTAATGTATGTAAGCTGAAGCGGGGAAAGTTCTAGTTTATTGCTCTTTGTCTGTAAATATTTGCATGTATATTGGAGAATTTGATCCAATTTACCATTAGAATTGCAGTTTGGATGTTCTGTGTGTTTCAGCAGAATTTATCTTACTTTTACACATAATAAGATATCTGAATCTGTTGAATTTTTGAAGCTACAATTTTCTTCGAAAACCATTTATCAAACCTGACATTTTACAAAATTATAAGTTGCTTTTTGATTTTTTTTTCATTGAATCAAATGAACGTCGCTGTTAGACAAATGAGCTGTCATTCGGTGTAATGCCTGCTTCCTGGCATTTTTCAAGATTTTAAAACCTTTTCATTTCTGCCTTTTTTTTTATTGTCGAGACATGATAGAGAAACTGAAACAGTTGTGAATTTACCACCTCGTTTTAATGTTTGCTTTTCCTGAACCCGTTTTCATACCGTGCGTCACTATTACTTCAAAACAATGCCTTATCCGATGACATTACACCACTGCTTCCTTCCTGCTAAAAGTAATCCACTTGGCACATAATACTGTGATGTTGGCCATGGCTCTCAGGGGGTGGATCACGCTCTGAAACATGATTACATATACCTCCGAGGTTCATATGTAATTATTGATATTTCAAATGTACCTTAATGCTGAACGTTAGCATTTGAAAAAGGGGAACACGTGGGATGAGTTTTATTACAACCACCTGAGATTTACCTCCTTACAGCAGTTAGTCTACCTCATTTAATCCTTATCCCCTCCAGACATGACATTCATTCTACCATGAAAGTATTTACTGAGCCTTACCACTGAAGGATTTTGACTAAAGATTTTCCAATTTATTGAACTCTTGTGGGACGAAAAGATGAATGGAAAAGGTACACGTGTAGTTTATATTGTCCAATAAAGTACTACGCCTTTCATCATGCTTTTAAAAGTTGATTGAAAAGAAATTTTCAGACCCCTGTGTTAAATTGTGAGGGTTTTTTTGCCACTCTAAACATCAGCGCACATTGCACACACAAAGCACCAAAAGAGGCCCTGGATATTAACTCTTGCTAGGACAAAGCAATTTGAATGAACGAACATCTGTCATGTTCCCTATTACACAGTGCTTTGAACAAGCCAGGATCCCACTGCACCGTAGTGATAAGTGAAGCTCCCGACAGCCACTGCTACATTTAACCTTCGTTTGCAACTTCCACATTTGAAATCCATTCTTTTTCTCCAAATATAGAGTTCAGTCTTTGTATTTTGTTTACCTAATCCACTCGGTCCCCAGATGTATCTCTTAGCTAAAGACCTATAGTAAGCCAGACTAGGCTCTTGCTGCACTTAACATTTGGTTTTTATCCTGCAAAATTTCAACTGGGTGGGAAAAGGCAGACTAATAAATTTAATGCTGTTCAAGGACCCTGGTTAGTTGTCTGAGGCTCCCATGTAGAAGTGGAGGAGCATAGAAATCGATACCCAGACACCGCGATTTACAGCAATATGGGCAAAGTCAACTGCACTTAAGACTCCCCTGACCTCTCCAGATTTTTGGTTACAAGCTCTATGTCTATGGAATCTTAATTACTAGAAGGTTGTACTTGTTTGGGTGTAAGACGATCAAAATCATCTGCTCTTTTTGAGCATTTATTTTGTATATTATTCTCCCAGCCTAGTAGTCTGTACCTCTACTGTTGATCCAGGAGGGCTGTAATTTACTCACACACCCCTCAGACTCATCTACATGAGCCGATTTCTTCTTTTCCCCACATTTGATGTCACAAGGTAACAACTTTTCTCCATTATACACTGTCTTATTGTCCAGACATCATAGACTAGCCAGGAGAGGTTTAAATCCCTGCAGCTCAGTCATTGTCCATGTGGGCACCAAGCTGTCCCAGATGCCAGCATGCTTTACAGCTGCACCACCAACTTGCTCATTTTTGAGCGGTTGTCAATGTACTGTTTGAAAGACTTGATGTGTATAAGCTTAGTCTGATGTGAAAGATTAGTTGTTTTCCCCCCTTTACTTTCTATGCAGTTTCCATTCTCATTTATTATTTTTATCTCCAAAAGGATCATTTCAATCTTGCATGCCTGTCTGAGCAGTTTTATGAGCTTATCCATCAGAAATGATAAACTAGTTGCCGTTGCATGGTGCTGCCAGCAGAAGGAACTTTGTTTCCCGTAGAGGGTTGCCAAGCACTGCTCATATTACGCATCACACTTCAGATTGAGCAGGTTATTAGGAGGATCACGATGACTGTGATTACTGAAGGCGTGATTTCGGAAGTGTGGGTGATCGTGATAGAGAACAGGATGAAGCAGAGATTCAACAAAATGCCAAGCGGTAAATGAAACGGAAACGTATTCCATGTAGTCACCCATTGCTATTTCCTCAGCATCATGAGGTTTAAAACATGAGGCAGCCTGGGCCTGTTGGGTAGAGAACCTGGCTTGTGATCAGAAGGTTGCCGGTTCGATTCCCAGCGCCGACAGGTCACGACTGAAGTGGCCTTGAGCAAAGCACCTAACCTGTAACTGCTCCTCGGGCGCCATGGCTAGGGCTGCCCGACTCTCGGGGTACGTGTGCTCACTGCCCCCTAGTGTTCACTACTGTGTATGTGAGTGTTTCACTGCATGGATCGGGTTTAATATACGGTGGACAAATTTCACTGCACAAGTGATGGAGTATTCTTAAAAAAAAAAAAAAAAAAAGCCTTGGGAACCCGGTAAGGCAAATAAAAGATTGTGTAATAAAGATTTATGTTGAAAATAAATTAGCACTAAGAAACATTCGGTTTTCTTCAGTTCTCTACATTTGTCATACATGAAAAATGCCCACACTGTAACACCACCACCAAAGGCCAACAGTGGCTTATGCATAGCGCTCTCCTTGACCTCTCCAACATCGTTGGCGGCCATCATTTCTGCTCAGCGTGAATCGACTTTCATCAGTGAACAGCACCGATGCCCACTGGTCCCTAGTCCAGCGTAAATGCTCCCGGGCCCATGCAAGATGAAGCCAAGAGTAGTTTATGTGTGCATGTTCAGCTCTGTGTTTCGAATAATCACATTTAACAGGCTAGTGCGCCCCCCCTTTGAGTTTCTTAGTCTTAGTCATCATATTACAAATATAATAGAATGAAGTCTAATTTCTGTCCATACATGATCAAGCTAAATAATAAGATACGCGTTGCTTGAATTTCATGCATTAATTATTACACGCTTGCCTAAAGCAATTTTACATAATAGAAAACAAGTGCACAATTATATCCGATTAGAACAGTGTTGATCCAAATTACCTTAAACATCCAGTTAAGCATCATTACATCGGTCAGATAAGGAGCACTGACAGAAATACCGGAGCACAATTAAATCGCCACTTATCATATTACAGATCAAATCATAACTGGCACAATTACTTTTTCTCACTACCCTATCTAACCCTGAGAGAGTGAGTGAACTCATATTTCATTGGACATTGTGTCCATGTAAATTTCATTTACAGCACACACATGCCATGGGATTTTTAAACCATTATGCCATGTTACAATATTAAAAAAAAATCTACTGACATTACTTTTTGTTGCTACATAATATTGCTAATAATTGAGTTGACCTGCTAAAACAATCCAAAATCATAAGTCTCCAGAGGTATGTACAGTTTATATTATTTTTAACCCTGACATGAACCAGAAAAAAGTCATGTGACTATCCATTTTTTTTAGGATTTAGAATATGCCTTTCATCACTGTGCAATGGAACACACATATACACAATAGTGAACACTAGGGGGCCGTGAGCACACTTACTCAGAGTGGTAAGCAGCCCTAGCCATGGCACCCGGTGAGCAGCTAGGGGTTAGGTGCCCAGCAAGCTCAAGAGCACTTCAGTCATAACATGTCAGCTCTGGGAATCGAACAGGAAACCTTCTGATCACAAGCCCAGTTCTCTAACCAACAGGCCAACAACAATGTGCCCATTCTGAAATAATCTTTTCATGTGGATGGTTGAAATGAGAAGCTCAACGAGATCACCTTTCAGTGCCAAACAACAGTAGCTACCTTTTCATTCCATGTGTGTTTATTAAAGAAATAAATGACTTAATATTAGGGATGTAACAATACACAATACCCACAATGTGATACAATTCACAGCACTGTGTTTTCTTTCATTACTTTTATTACATTATTCTTTCTTTCACAAGTTTTCTTTCATTACTTCTCTGTGTTTGTGATATTCTTTTATTTATCCAAATAATTATTGCTTTTCCCATGCCTAATGTGTTCCCTCCCAACTAAGGAGGGTGGGTCCCAAGGTATCTTTCTGTAAGGGAGATGATCCTTGCCACTTTTGCCCTCAGCTTGCTCAATGGGTTTTTGGTCTGTTAGTCCTGGATTCTGTGAAGTTGCTTCGAGACATTGTCTTGTGAAACGCTTAAAACACATAAATCTGACTTGACTACCAGTTGAAGCATTCACTCAGTTCTATGTAAACTCATGTGTGCTGTGATGTATGCTTAATTTCACCCAGAGCTACATCTGCCTTTCAAGAACATAAAGATC
>JAYDZG010000002.1:11619693-11631035 GCA_034509265.1 Microcambeva bendego
TATGTAAACTCATGTGTGCTGTGATGTATGCTTAATTTCACCCAGAGCTACATCTGCCTTTCAAGAACATAAAGATCCTCGGGGGGTTGAGATGCATACGTTCTGTTTACTGGATGCCAAACCTCTACAAATGATCCAGCTTTGACGTTGTTAAAGTATTAGCGATTAAATGTTAATCCCAACTGCTGCTGATTGATTTGAATGCAGAGCAGAGTATCGGGTATTACACACACATTAGCAGCGTAGACAGAGACTGATGTAACATGTTTCATATTTTAATGGCCCGCCAAAAGCACGACGATAAATTATTTACTGTCGACTAACTATTGGAGTAACTGGGATGGAAACCCTGCCAACATCCTGACTATATTTTAAATTATTACACCATCTCTGCCAATATCTGCCACACACGAGAGAACTAACTCACTACAGACTGATAATAAGAATGTGCTTGATATGTGCTAACTGAGTAAAAACACCCAAACGTGTTATAAACTTGGATATTTAAGTCCAGACTTCTGTCTTAATAAATTAAATGCTTTCAACTTTAACAACAGTTGGGGGGGGGGGACTCATCAGTTTTTTAGCATGAATGTATCAACCAGCTACAACGTGATGCTTGCTTTGTGTGCACAAATACAATCAGGATTAAATTGGCGTCATTAGTTTGTTCAGTCTCAGGAAGTCAGCAGAAGCCACCGGGTTGGTCCAAAGGCTGTTGATCAAAGTTGTTGGATTTTGAAGACACTCAAAAAGGAGAGTTGTGTAAGGTGCAGCTTGGTATATGTTACATTAGATAAATATTGTTAGGTTCATGAGATTTGAGCTGTTTTGTAGTTTTTGTAGGTTGGTATTAGACAGTAAGGCAAGGTCCATAAGGACTTGATTTGTCAACATTATGACGCAATCCTTGAAAATGTGTGAAAAGCCTTGGCCGAGGAGTAGATGCTGTTAAAGCTTCAAAGCCTTTTAGGGTCATGCTATGACATCTTATAGAAGGGGATAGCTATGGTCTAAACTTTTGATCAGCTGATGTATAGCTAATTGTGAAGCTCTACTTGGAACCTTTTAAAGATCCAATAGTGCAAAATGCAAATTCTTGCAATTTTAAATCAGGTGTGTAGATTAATACATATACCATCTAGTCACATTATTTTGACCAGCTTCTACTTTTGATAGCTGCAGCACGTCACTCATGTAGAAAGTCACATGTTATGAGCTTGCTTGGTGGCTCTCTCAACTGATCATCTACACCAATACATGCTAATTGTCTTCCATGGGGGAACTGGGTGGGATCCTCCAGCAAGATAATGTGACATGTCACATGACTAGAAATGTGCCCATTGGTTGGAAGAGCATGACCAAGAATTACAATGGCCACCAAATTCCCCAGACTTGAACCCAAATGTCAATCTGTGGGCCCATCTTGATCCTGCCAGCAGCTGTGGGATGCACTGCAGTCAGCATGGCTCCAGATATCCGTGACGACCTACAAGGATTTTATTGAATCACATGTAATGGACTGAAATTGTACTTTTTTGAAACAAACTTTACATGCTATTGACAATATAATGAATCATCATATGGTGCTTCATGTACGAAGTCTCATTGATCAGGACTGTCGCCTAACAGCAAGAAGCTTTTTGTAGTTTGCATGTTCTCCTCATACTTATTTAGGTCAGTAACCTTTGATTTTCTCCAAAATACAAAATTGTCCATGACTTTTTGATGTTTGATCAGTTCAGGTTTATCTTGTGTACCCAGTAACTATCTGTACTGTCACAAATCTAACCAAAGTCTGAACACATGATGTTATAATCTTTTTAAATAGTCATGTAACAATGGCTTGTGTTTATTTTTACCTTGTGGTATTTTTAGTCCGGTGGGAATAAAATCACTGACAGCAGTGAGTTTACAGTACATGAGCAAGTATTAGCACAACTGACAGTGTTTTATTGTTAGACGAATTGCATCACAATTGCTCATCTGAGAATTGTCTTGCTTGGCTTGACATGCATGTTGTTTAAGGACTACAGAGAATCACACACAGACGGAGAGAGGAGTAATCACATCTGAATAAGGGCCTTGGCTTAAGTACCTGCATGGGCAGCCACATCTTGAGTGAATCAGGTGTGAAGATGCTCCTAGTGAGACTAATTACACACTATTCTGTACATACTAATCTCAGCTAGCTCATAAAACGGGGTTTCTTGTAAGCCTGGTTATTACTGGTCTGGGTTATTAGACTTGCTCCTCAACAGTATGAGTAATTAGGGAACCTTGTAGATCTCATATGATTTTTAATAGACCAAACAACATACAAAGGCATTTGATAAAGATACTAAAGAGCCGTAACATGATAACCACGGGCCTAATATGTGGTCAGATTTGGTTCTGAATATTTAAACGTAGTAATTACTACTACGTTATTTTGCCATTTTGAAGCTGCATATTATGTCAGAACCACTCAGATCCTTCAAAAGTATAGTACATACTTTATTTAATTATTTTTACATTTTCCCTTAGTCTTGTTCAATTTCCTGGGTGCATTTTGCTTCCTTTTACTACTGCAGACTTCCTTTTTGAGTGAGGAGAGCCGGGACTAAAACAACACTGTGACATGTGTACAGTATTCGAGTCCTTCTAGTCACCTGCATGAGATTAATTATTATGCGGCTCAGTCTTATGCATTGAGAGTCATGGACTAATCTCTAACAATTGCCTCTGAGGTCGTACCACCCCCAGTGCCTCTACCTCAGTGATGTGCAGTCAGCCCCTTCTAACCCTTCAGAGAAGGGGTAACACAATCATGGATAGAAAAATATGTATTGGGCTGTAAGTGACACAGCAGTTAATGAATATTGAACTAAAACCCCCTCTGAGGAAACCCTTCCAGTTCTCACTGTTGTAGTAATATCCCTGTTACACCATATTATAATATACATATTATCTATATGTCTCCAGATTAACCAAAATACGGCCTGAAATGTACAAAATCAAATGTATGACATTTAACAGATGCTTTCATTTAAAGCGTCTTAACTCTGACTGAATACAATCCTAGCACTGAGTGTTACAGATTCTGATCAAGGGTTCCATGGTGGCAAACCTGTCAATGGGGGTGATGGAGCCAGCAAAAAGTGCCTCCCTAAAATAGAAAAAGAAAGTGCATGCAGCTGTGTATCTGCCTGTAAGACACCAATGTCAATGAGATGATGTTCAGTTAAACAGTGCAACCGGCCTATGGTAAAGCTTTTATTTATGGCTAAACTAAAGGCTTGCTTTAGGGCAATGAAATTGAGAGGAGCATTGTATAAGGCAGATAAAGCATCAGAAGTCTCACCCCTGGCTGGAGCTGCGAGATTGCCTGTCTCTTTTCCTCTGGCTGCCGATGAACAGTGATGGATGAGTTCACCCTGCTCTCCCACCCATGCACTTTATCATGCTCTGAAATTCCTTCTTGGAAGATAAAACACAGCTGCATTGACAGAGCGGCATTAGATTCTCAGTGCCACGTTTCCCCTGGCTGCCTTTCTGATGGAGCGTTTTGTAATTGTTTGTGGTCAAACATTGTTCTACACAGAAATCTTAAAACATTTTAGAATGATCAGACTTCAAATTAAATGTAGTGTTTCCTCCTTGTTTCCAGATGTACTTCACCCTCACCTTTAATTCATCACTCTTAAAGACTCAAAGAAATATCCCTGGGTAGCGATAGATTGCCCTCTAGTGGTGATGGTATAGAGCTGAACATTATTATTCCTGGTCCAAATATGATTGAAGCCAAGAAAGTAAATATGTCTCGTCAGATTTGGAAATTTAAAAGCTTTTGAAAGTTTTTCGATGTTGCCAAATATTCAAACAAAGCTTTAGTTTAAGGTGGAATAATAATAGACTATAATAGATGATGATTCTTTACAGTGGACGCAAGTTATCTATTTTATATCATACTACTTTTCATTTTTTCCAATCTTTTTTGCATTTTTACAGTAAGAAAAAATTAATAGCTTTTCCACTTACATTTAGTGTTTTATGTCTATTTTATCCCAGTCACAGTTTGGACGGTGTAACTGAATACTTACAGCTCTGCTGCTCTCTAGTGGCTGTGAGGTGCAATGTAACTACTCATTAGTTAAGCATGGAGCAGCTCACATATTTGCAATATCTCTCGTGGTTTATTACTTACACAATATCACAAATATTTACATGTATGACATTTCGCACCTTAATCTGTTAATATCTCAGCTGCTGTATCATTGTGACTGAATTACCCGCATCTTTGCAAAAACTTGTACAGGTTGCGATAAATGTGCATTTTTGCACCTTAATCTGTTATCTTACATAAACTCTCTGCTGCTAACTGTATATCAGAATATACTTCTACCTCATAAACCACTTTCTCAGTACCATGTACTGACTGTCTCTCTGAATTACTTGTTTAGATAAGAAATGTCTTTTTGTATTTAGTATAGGCCTTTGTGTATTTGTAATACTTATCTGCACTGTGTGTTGTATTGTTTTGCACTTTTGTTCTATGTTGCACCGTGGTCCTGGAGGAACGTTGTTTCGTTTCAGTATGTTTTCAGCCTGTACCATACAGGAAAAATTGGCAAGCATAAGTGCAGCTCTTGTGGGGTGTTCCTGGCCAGTGGTCATTTTATATCAATAGTGGTAAACTGGCTGCAGGGTCCTGTGTGGTCACGGCTCATTGATGCACGTGGGGTGTGAAGGGTGACCAATGTGGTCTGAACCAACAGATGAGCTACGGCTCAAATTGCTGAAGAAGTTATCGCTGGTTCTGATAGAAAAGTCTCAGAATACACAGTGCAGCACAGTTTGTTGTGTAGGAGACAGCAAACGGTGGGACCAACACCACTAGATATCACTAGGTCATTAAGTTATGCCTGATCTGTGTATTTATGTGGATGGAATACAGTCCCCTCAAAGAGTATTGGAACAGTGAGGCCAATTCCACTTCAAAACATTTGTAGTTTTGGTAGTGTGTTTTGGGTCATTATCTTGCTGCTACATGAATCTCCCAATAAGTGTAGTTGCAACTTTCTTTAAATTGACAGACAAAATGTTTCTGTAGACTTCTGAGTTCATTAAACTGCTGCTATCGTGTGATATCATCAGTGAAGATTAATGAGCTCATCAGAAGAAGCCATGCAAGCTCAACCCATGACATTACCTCCACTGTGTTTCACAGATGAGCTCGTATGCTTGGGATCATGAGCAGATCCTTTATTTTTCCAAACTTTAACCTTTCCATCACATTGGTAAAGTTTCATCTTTGTCTCATCAGTCCAAACACTTTGTCCCAGAATTTCTAAAGCTTGTATCTGAACTTGCTAATTGGTGGTTTGCATCTTCTGGTGAAGTCTTCTGAAAACAGTAGACTGTGATACCTTCACTTCTGCCCTCTGGATGTTGAGGCTGATATGACTAACATTTGTTTTACTATCTTTTTCTTTATTGCAGAGTCAGTGTTTCTTGTAGAATCTGTTTTCATTGGTCTACCACTTGGACATCTGTTGCATCTGTACACCAGTGATGAATTGTTCATGACAGTCCAGGCGGTTGTACTGACTATGGCCAACGTTTCTGCAAGGGCTCTGATTGATATTTCACCATCTCTCTGCTTCTCTCAATAGCTTTTTTTTTTTTACCCAGACAGCTCTCTGGATGTCATGTGGCTTAGTCTTCTAACTATAAATTAGAAAAAAAGTTCTAAATTAAAAATTAAAGTAAAAGGACAGACCTGGACAACAAAACATGACTGACACTAACGTGTTCCAATACTTTTTGTTCACAACCAAAAGGAGTGGGTTTGGAAAATAGGTGCTATCTTCTGAACTGTTAATCAGATTGAGTTGTAATACAAGCTGAAATGTTTATCTTCTACCTCATTTGCATCTTTTAATGTCAAACCCAATTATTTTTAGTTTACAGCTAATATAAGGGAATTGGCGTCACTGTTCCAATACTTCTGAAGGGCACTGTATGTATGCATATAACATTTATCGCTAATGTCATGCACTGCTAAGCTGTGTCACATCTGGTGGCTGTTAGAGCTTTCGAATTAAAATGTGCCTTTAATTATAAAAGAAATGTAGTATCTCTCTAACGGATGTAATTAACACAGAGGGCCAAGTGAATAGCCATTGCATGATTGGCTTTACAAATACCAACCTAGCTAATTAATGGTCATTCATCACATTCATGTTACATATGTCTTTTGCGTTAATAGCACGTTCATTTATAAATATGAAAAAAACACCTGATTGAAATTAAAAGCTGGATTATGTCTCATTTATTCAGACAGATGAGTCATACTGGACTTAACCCTTAATAGTCACACGATCAATTCAATCAAGTTAAGCTCACCTGTCTTTTCATACTCTGTGGGGTGCTTGCATCACGATCGTGTAGCTTTTAAATCTCATCAGCCTAATTACCCAGGTTTTGGATGAGGTGCACATATGAGAAGACACTTGACCAAAATTAAACTACACTAATTTGTCTCTAAGCAGAGAAGAAGTGGCAGTAGTATCGACTTGCTGGCTTGATAATGTTCTTCTTGGACGTCACTCTCGCCTCTCTTATTAAGCTCAGGGATGTGACATAAAAGCCTTTAATAAATGAAGTAAATTAAGGAGCGCTCCAAGAAATCAGAATCGGGCTGAAAACAACACACCTGCATACCCAACCTCTCCTTGCCTTATTACAGTCTCCTAATGGGTACTAGTGCTTAAATATAGAAGTTCTCTCTCTCTCTCTCTCTCTCTCTCTCTCTCTCTCTCTAACACACACACACACCTACTCCCTCCCCACACCTGACTGGACTCCACTCTCTTTTCTTGCTCTTTTCTCCACCACTCCTGACTGGAAGAGGAACATTTATCACCCCGGTCTGTCTGACTGACACTCAGGTGTCTTTATTTTTCTTCATTTGGTTTTCCTTTTGTCACCCAGCGATGAGTCTGCCCGTGAGCTCGGAGCTCTGCTCTCTGGAGAGGGTCGCCCGCTACCGCAGCGCCTGCATAAATGGCTCGCCGTATGCTATTAACAAGCCCATTGACATCAAGGGCCGGAGGAGATGGTAAAGATCTCATGCTTCTGCAAAGTGCTTCAGAAAATGAATTGCTGCTCACGACTTGAGTGAGTTTTAGTAGTGGTGTGATTTGGACATAGTAAGTGCATACAGTCTAGGCACTGTGGGGTGTTCTCGGGCTAAGTTTCGCTGATATTGTTGTGACAGCTGGTTTTGGTGTGATTAATTGACTGATGCTGTTGACAATGTTTTAATCTTAGTGTCAGTAGCACATCTTGCAGTTTGGTTTTCAAGCTTTTTTGTCTTTTATGTGTTTAAGAATACAGGTAAAATGTTCTAGCCATAGTTGGTCCGATGCCACCTGGAACCAACGGGATGTGCCAGTCTGTTCGATCAGTCAGTTCATTTTAGAGCTAAACTATTTCCAGACTGTGACCAGAGTTGTGGTTAACACATAGGTCTCAAAGTCTCATGTTTTGTCCCAGTCGCAGCACCAGCAGCACCACTGTCATAAAGTTTTGCATGTTTTTACATGTTCATGTGGGATTCATCCAGGTTTCCTATTACCTCTCAAACGCAGGGTGTAAACTAATCTAGGCAGAATTCCAACTTATGCCCAGTATTTTAGGGGGTGTAGCCTAATGAAACTAAAATGGTTAGCAAAAATGAATACATAGACATTAGTTGGTTAGTCCTTTTAAAATATATTTAACATGCTCTTGCATCACTTGGGAGTTTGTTTAGATGTTAATGATTGTGAATGTATCGTATTAAAAGCATCAGTTTCATCAATACGGTCACAAATCATACCTGACACAGTGGCTGTTAGGGTATTGACTGATCCCTTTTTAGTCCCATCTCATGCTTACCACCACCTTATCTCAGTCTTTACAAGCTGTGGGTGGCTGAGTTGTATCCTGTTAAAGCCAATAATGACTTCTTGTCTTTTGCCCTGCTCATATTGAACATTTTTGGAGTTACACGCGTGCTGTGGTTCGTCTGCTCATTCGTTTGCCTCCGTTCTTATAATAGCTCGATGACTAAAGAACATTGTGTCGGTTTCAGTTCTGTTGTTTGCATGGGAAAAACAGACATGCGTCAATATCATTGGTACCCACTGAAAGACAGGGCTTGTATGTGTGTGTAACCAAATGCTGGGCAACAGCTCGCTATCAGATATGTATCCAGTGTTACTGTAATTAAAACACACACATAGACGTGTGAAAGGCTTGTCGGAAAGCGATACGCAGCAAGGTTGTCCTATGTACAGGGAATTCATCTGTATTGTTTTTAAGGACTAGCTGTGTGATTATGATGCTTCATATTTCCCCTATCCTTATATACCTGGTGTTGGTTCTGTAATCAATAATAGGAAGCCGGGCGCTATTAGGCTGTAAGAGCTGCGTGTGTGTTTCACTGTCACACAGATATGGACTGAACATACAGTATATGCTGTATTAAGATAAGCCATACATTACTAATGCACACCATCTGCTCCTGAATGCATTTAATCCCATACCAAGGTGTTACTGGTGTTAATATTTACATTTTCAGCATTTAGCATTTGCTAAAGGGCTCAACAGTGGCAACCAGACCGGGGTGGGGCTGAAACCATTGATCTTCTGATTACTAGTCTAGGCTATGACTTGGTAAAACTTTGTTCAAACTTTAAATACTGATTAAGTGTTAGAAATGGAAATGCTAATAATTAGTTTCACTAAACTCTACTGAGATTCGAACCTAGATCACAGTGGGAATACACAGACATGATTGCTTATGTGGATGAGGGAATTAATTTCCACCCTGTCCAGGGTGTCCAGTCCAAGGAACTGGACCTTCCGCAACCCTAAACCATAATAATGCAATTTGGGCAAGAAATACAACATTTGGTGATGTCACATAATCCTGGTTCTTGCCTCACCACTTTGTACCAAAATAAGATAATTGCCAATCAGTTTTAATGTAAGATTGCAAAAGAATTATCACCATATATTCATAATGTTGTAAAATGATTCATGAAATCTTTAGATATTTAGAGAGAATGTGAATTTAAAAGTCTGAAAGCTCTGTTAAATGTATATGATGTTTTTTTTAGCTCTCAGGTGGCCTTGCCTGAAAAACCATCATACATAAATATAGAGATAAGTATAGCCCATGGGCTTGGGATAACTTCAGAAAACCATCGTCACTTAATGATCAAGAACATCAACCTGAAACTTTATTACATTCAACTCAAGCATAAATGCTGTTGAGTCGTTTTTGCCAAAAATGCAAAAGATCCAGACTATGTGCCACATTTGTCTACGGGTGCATCAATGGATGTCACAATACCAGAAATGTTAAGTCAGAACCAATACCACTAAAATTCCACGATTAATACCGATTTCGATACCATAAAGAAGAAAAATAAATAAATGGATGTCAACATAAATGCTTTTATTTAAAGTCTTTTTTCCAGCAAAACAAAAATTTATTTTTTGACATGGGTGACTTGCATATGCCCTAATGTGCCATTTGCACCAGGCTTATTGTGAAATTTGACATCTGCTAGCACACACGCCCAGATTCTGAGGTGAATAAAAGACCAGACTTATAAAGGGTCTATTGTACGGACATTGTTTCTGTGCTGAGATTAGGATGTGGCTCTCCATAAACGAAGTAATGGAGAAAAAGAAGATTGGTGTGTGTCCACTAGGTCTCCATCATCAGATTTGATCAATTTCCTGATTCTTTTAGTGAGAAGCCAGGATCTTTCTCTTATTGAAATTAAATGGTGCAGCATAAAGAGGAGAATTGACAACAGTGACCACAGGCTGTTGAGCTGCTAAACTCTTCTTGCTGGATGCGAGACTTTACCTGCTAAAGTCGTGCATGTGTCCCTACTGTTGAGTTCTCACACCATTTAAAAGTCACATCAATAGGAAAGGTGATTAAAAACAGGTAGAGGTAAAAATGGAGTGTGTTGGAGGTATTTAATATTAAAGGGGATTATCTTTAACACAGTATGTTGTTTGGCCTGGAAATGTGGTTTTTGTATTTACTTTTGCCAAATACCTACCCATCGCTAGTGTTTTTTTTTCTTTATTTTGATTAAATCTCTGGAAGTATTCTCACTGTCTAAGGTTGGTCTGATTTATTCATTAGCTGAGCACAATATACCAGATGTTACTGGTTATTTATAATGTCGGTTTGTTCTCATTTTGGTAACATAATAGTCAGCGTTAGTGTTATTCATTTATGAATCCACATGATTATGAATCACTTGTTCCCAGGTCACATCTGTGATGGGACAGCACAATTGGCTCTCCATCAGGAGAAAAGGCATTAAAGGTAATGCAGGTGAAATGTTCTTTGTAATGTGGGTATTATGTAGAGTCAGTTGAAGCCAGTAAGGTGGTGCTATTGTGCAGGCTGGTGTATTTTTGGTGGTACTTATTGAACAAAGTGTTAATTCTGCATCTCTGATGCCTTTGTTCAGCTCACTTTGGTTGCACAATGATCTTTTTTTCTTACTTTAATGTTCCACTTATTCTTGTAATGGTTTTGAAAGTAGAAGGGGCATTTTCCACATCTAGTTTTGGTGTGTTGGTTTACTGTTGGCTTCAAATCATGTTTGTTAAGAATGTGGATAGGTATACAAATTATTTCTTAGCCCCTGATGAAAACAACCTTAGAATAAAAGGAGAATGTACTTTCTTTTGAAATGTCTAAAATTCATTAGTTTGTTGATTTATATGGGAAATAATCCAACAAATCAACTTGAATAAAATGCTTATAATGCCGCTTTCTCCCGTGGGTGGAGGGTAATGTGAGGTAAAGATGTCGATTAAAGAATTCATCATTTTTCAATGAAGTAAACAGCCTTGACCCAACAACCATGCATTTATGGAAGTGCTTCATTCTGGATGATGCTTTGCAGACGCTGAGATACTGAGAGTCGTGTGCAACATTTGTCTGTGGAGGAGGACATCTCGGTACTATAGAGGACAGTGTACAGTGGCTCAGTCAGTACAGCATTTCCAATTTGCATGTAAGAATGCTGGAGATGTCTGTTCCATTTTGCAGGTCAAGACTTGCCCTGGGAAGTATCTCATCTGAGATCCACAGAAGGTGCAGGCTCGGGGTCCGAACAAAACACCAACTAGTGTTTTTCATCCCCATATGCCTTGTGGGTACAAATCAGGCAAACGCATTTGTAGCTCTCTGCATCCCATTGTTATTTTTAAGACCAAACAAAACACAAAAATGTTATGCGTCAAGAACTAGTGGAATACATTTAATTAACACA
>JAYDZG010000002.1:11674295-11686290 GCA_034509265.1 Microcambeva bendego
AATTAATTTCCATTTGTCTTATGGCTGGTGGGGGATCACTGATTGCAGTCTTGGAGGGTATATTGCTGATCACATTTCTGACGTGCTCAGCTCTTACTGTAATGTTTCCACCTAAATGGGTGCCTCTCTATCTACCAGGGTCCTCATAGTGTTTGAAGACTCCACACACATAGTCCGGTCATCTTGTCTTTTAGAAGTCAGTCTAACTGCAGACAATGCCGATTATTCCCACTTAATGGCACCCATCCGACAAACCAAGGAATTTAGGTTCATGGCGCTGGTGTGCTAGCAGAATATCTTGCTGATTATTGGATCTGTTTGTATTGGTGGTATTGTTCATTAAAGCCTTTCAATGATTCTTGTTTTTTTGTATATTAATATTTAAAGTACTTTTAGATTGTTTGAAGACGACTTAACATGTGAGGGAACCATCAGTCAAAATTGCTTGATTTTCAAACAGTGGTGTAGATCACAATGAAGAATGTATTAAATATAATATGATAGTGGTAGTTCACTGTAGTTCACATGCTAATTGCAGGTGAGCTGAACAGAATAAAAACCTGAGCGATTAAAGTGTTAGATCTTTACTGTTGAGATTAAACTGGATTAAAGGTTCTCTAAAACAGCAAGAGATTCTAACAGGCTATTCTTCTGGATGACAGTAGTCCACGATTTATTGCTGTGACTAATAAAAAACTTTTCTGCAATTCAAGCCACAGTACATCTTCTGTTGGTTCTTAACCGACACCACAGACTTCATGTTGTCTGGTATAAAATATGTCAGTCTCTTCTGGCCTAACAAGTGCTGATGCTCCTTGATCTTTTATATTTTAGTTATTCCAAGATTATTTCATTGGACTGCAAATAACTTCTTTGGTTAATATAATGTAATTGAGTTTAATTATTTGATTTTAGCATCATGTTTTACACATGACAGGACATTCGTGACCAGGACAGATAATTAGTAATTACACAAGATTCCTCCCACAGTCTAACCATTAATTATCGGTCCTGTCATGATTGTTCCTGGGTTCGATCCTCAGGTGTGCCTGGTCTGGGTCCTTTCTGTGTGGAGTTTGCATGCTGCTCTCATTTCTGCTCAGGTTTACTCCAGCAGTCCAAAATACACAAACAAACCAAAGTGTGTAAAGATGATATAAATAAAATATGTCGGTCTCTTCTGGCCAAACAAGTGCTGATGCTCTTTGAGAGGTTGGAATTGATGTTTGACATCAGAGCAACTCAGAATCAACTCGTCTAGCCATCCTATTATGTTTAAGACGGCAGTGGATGGCCTGGGTGCATTTTTAGGATGCACTGTAGAACGCCCCACCTTTCAACATGTAGCAAGCATATATCACTGGACTTTTGGGGGGTACATATATTCTTTGCCTTGGTTTTTCTGTCTGACTTGTTGAATTTCTCTGACTGAAAATGACACTTTTTTTTGCTATTTTAGGAGCTAGAAGATGTGAACAAATGGGGACTTAATGTTTTCAAAGTCACAGAGTTCTCTGGCAACAGACCTTTAACAGTTATGATGCATACAATATTCCAGGTACAATAATATTCGTTTTGTTTTGGTCAAACCTTGCTGTTGATATAAATGCTGACAACAATATTAAGTCAGCATTTCTATTCATGCTCTTATTGTATTCCATTACAGGAACGAGACTTATTAAAAACATTCAAAATTCCTCTTGACACCTTTATCACATATCTGATGACGTTAGAAGACCATTACCATAGTGATGTTGCCTACCACAACAACATCCACGCTGCTGATGTGACTCAGTCCACTCATGTGCTCTTATCCAGCCCTGCTCTTGAGGTACTTTTACCACACTCACGAGGGCTATTTTTTTCTTCATTTTAAAGACGGTGCTTGCCAAGTTTGTACATGTGCAGGGCTACACACTGGATTGAGTCTATTCCAGTTTTAAATGCAGTTCCTTTTCCACATTTAGGACTGCTAGACCACTACATAGTCCAGCAAATATTCTCACCAGAAGGAAAATATTAGCCATTACTGAAGACCACAAAATACGACACGTGGTTGCACTATTTTTGCTTCTGCATAAAATGCTTCACTGATAATGTTACAGTTGACCAAATTCAATCAAAAACGTTGATCTGCAAACGCTACTGAAAATCCACAACTCTGCCTTGAAGTCAGAGGACTATATGTTTGAGTTGTTATTGGATAGGCATCAAAGCTGCACAAGAGGCCCACTAGAAGCAAATCAAGGTCAATCTCACACAAAAAGAACCCTCGACAAGTGTGACCGGAATTACACCAAATCACCATTTATAAAAGCACATCTGGGGCTATCAATGCTGAGTCCTCACTAGCTGAGGAACTACATCATTTCTTTGATGGTTTTGAGGCAAATATGTCCCACTCTGTCACACTGCCCCCACCAACCTCAACCACCCACACACTCATTTCCAAAGCCCATAGAAAGCATCAGGACTGGAATATGTACTCTTCAAAATACTCAAAGCTTGTGTGCATGAACTGTCAGGAGTCTTCAATAAGATCTGCATCCTTTCCCTAATAAAATCTAATGTCCCAGAGTGTCTTAAGTCAGCCACGATCACTCCTGTCTCCAATAAGACGGTCATTAATCGTTTAAATAACTACAGGCCATTCTAACTAACGTCTGTAGTCATGAACTGTTTTGAAAGGGGAATCTTCTTGTACGTTACAGTTTTCTGTTTGTTTGCTTTTATTCTTGACACTTGGGTTGCTTGGATGGTGTGGCATAGTATTACGCTTTAACGTCCTGGGTTTGATCCCCAGGGTGATGCTCTGGGTCTTCTCTGTGTGGAGTTTGCATGATCTTCCTGTGTCTGTGTAGTTTTCCTTCCACAATCCAAATACATACAAGTGAGATGAATTGGATATACTAAATTGTCCATGGCTCTGTTTGACATGAAAAAATCACCTTATATAAATTACCAAACTAGTGGTTTAATTCATTTTATACACAACACATTTAACACCTCAAATAAAGTTGATTTATGACCATGTTACTATTGATACCTGTACCAACACTTCTGTAAAGATGCTACAGTAAACAAATGATTAAATCATGCAAACTTTTTCACATTTGTCTTCATTTAACACACTTATTTCTATTTTCTGTGTCTGTAGGCTGTTTTCACGGATCTTGAGATTCTTGCTGCAATATTTGCAAGCGCTATACACGATGTTGATCATCCTGGTGTCTCCAACCAGTTTCTCATTAACACCAGTAAGTTCTCCACTCTTTTCTTCCCGCAGCACAGCACTTCTATCTGACAGAGTGAAAACAGGCTTATCACTCAATATAATGTCACCACAACCCATTATCTATTTGCAGCTTGGCTTCTGTCCCTAAAATAAGTCAAGTATTGAGTCCAAGATGCCAGGCTCAGAATAGACTCCCAAAAATTACACCTCCTGTACAATGTTCTACTTTTTTGGCTTTGAATATGTTCTTGGCTCAAATTAAGGTTTTTCTTTTCTGAAGAGACTTGAGTGTCAAATAAAGTTTTTGCCATCAGTTATTTCTGTACATGGGGGGTTGGAAAGAGGAGAGGTCATTCTTATTGAACTAGGATCATATATCATGCCAGTACATTGTTAGTTCCCTCTTTGCCAAATGGGACACAGCTGACTGACTTAGACTGTGTGCTGACTAAATACTAAATTGCTCGATATTGCAGGACCTGTAAGAGGTATTACTTAACAGGTTAAATCTCTGTAAAGTCTTAAACAGGACTTCATGCAGACAGAATTCTTCATTAATGTTCCACCCTGATAATAAATGAACAGATGTCGTGACATTTTACAACCACTCGACTGTTTTATTAGGATTATAGTTTTTGTTTTGTTTTGTTTTGTACCACTATTGACTGGCTTTGATTATTGAAATTGATTGTATATTTTAGTTATTCCATTATTATTGCATTGGACTGCAAATAAATTTGGTTTATATAATGTTATTATATTATGTTATTATGTTTAATTATTTGATTTTAGCATCATGTTTTACTCATGACGGGACATTCGTGACCAGGACAGATAATTATTAATTACACAAGATTCCATTTCGGCGCAGGTTTACGCCCACAGTCCAAATAAATCAACAATAATAAATCAACAAACCTGTCATGAGTTTAACCAAAGTGTGTAAAGATGTTTATATCCTCATAAATAAAGAACTACTGAAAAATTAAACTCCTCTCCTTTACTTCTTGTCTGTCTCAGACTCTGAACTTGCTCTGATGTACAATGACTCATCTGTGTTGGAGAACCATCACCTGGCTGTAGGCTTTAAGCTGCTGCAGGAGGAGAACTGTGATATCTTTCAGAACCTCACCAAGAAACAAAGACAGTCCCTTCGCAAGATGGTCATAGACATTGTGAGTAACATGTAGAATGAATTTAGTTTAACGAATCACTCGTTATCGCTTGTACCAAAACATTACTTTGATTTCTTTTTCTTTCATCTTAAGGTCCTGGCAACAGATATGTCCAAACACATGAATTTACTGGCAGATCTAAAAACCATGGTGGAGACCAAGAAAGTGACCAGCTCTGGGGTTCTGTTGCTGGATAATTATTCAGACAGGATACAGGTTAGTTTGTTGAAATCCTATACTCATGTCAAATTGTTCTCAGCTAATGTATTGCAGTTTGTGTATAGGCTGAACACCCATTGAAAGAAATTCCAATATACTGACAAAAGTAGATCCTTCTTTGATCAAGCTAGGAAAGAGAGATGCCAGGCCAAGTTCAATCTTACTTTTGGGCTCTTAAATTTCTTAAATTTCTATCAGCAGTTGTGCGGCTTGAACGATAATCCAGTACCTTAACCACTAGGCTACAACTGCCAGATATATTGTATTTGTTTTTACAAAGTGATGTGATCAATGAAAACAGAATCTCTGATTCTTAACTAAATGCCCTTACTTTTTGGCACATGTGGCTGTAACATGCCGTTATGCATTTTTTTTGTTACTCTGTGCCACCATACTGCCTCTGTGTCACAGCTTATTGGTGTTACTTCAATACTGCTATTGTAAATAAAATGAGTCATATGAAAAATGAGGAGCTTTTTCAGCACTTGCTTCACCATCAGGCTGAAATCTTAGTTCTAGGTTATAAAGATGGAAATGAAAATAAGTTAAGCTTCACGTGCTATATGGAATTGTATTATTAAAATAAAATAAAAAACATGAGTGAAAACCAATGCACAGGAATACATTTTGTGTAACAATGCGTCACGTGAGAATATTCTCACCCCTCCCATATTTTCCCCTTTTTTACCGATTTTTGGTGGTTGCTATGGATACAGCAGCCTTGCACAGACTGGCCCAGTCTTGTTTGTAAACATTATTATCCAATAAGATAATGTGACTTGAAGCGGTGTGATATTTTCGTGTTTCAGGTGCTACAGAACATGGTGCACTGCGCAGACCTCAGTAATCCCACCAAGCCACTCCAGCTGTACCGCCAGTGGACGGACCGCATCAAGGAAGAGTTCTTCAGCCAGGGCGACCGCGAGAGGGAGCGGGGTATGGAGATCAGCCCAATGTGTGACAAACACAACGCTTCAGTTGAGAAATCTCAGGTAAGTCCTGATGAAAGAACCGCACGTCTTTGTGCGGTGGGCTAGCCGATCTATTGGATTCGATTTTAAGCCCTGTGATTCATCACAAACTCTTTGATTTGTGTATCTGAATCCTCTCGGCGGCTCCCGTTAGGGATCGCCACAGCGAATCCTGATCTGAATTATTGATTCGTCATGTTTATCACACCAGGTGCCATCCTTGACACACATCTTCCTATTTATCCGAGCTGGCATTACAATGTGTGATGTTCAGACCTTCAGCACTGGTGTGCTAGTGGAAAATCCTGCCACCCAAATCAATCAAATAGAAAAGATTAAGTGCCTAAGTTGGTACCACTTTTGCCTCACAGCAAGAAGGGTGATTCAGGTCCTTTCTGTGTGGAGTTTGCATGTTCTCCCCGTGTCTCTGTGGGTTTACTCAGTGCTCTGGTTTCCTCCTACAGTCCAAAAGCATGAAAGTGAGGTAAATTGAATATAAAAAAAGTCCATGACTATGTATAAAATAGTCCATGACTGTTTTGGTACATTCTTGACAGGAACACGGTAGATAATCAAACAGGTTTCATCAGTGCACAAGTTTATATCAAACACAATGTTAAACATCCTGATAGTCAAACAATATTTGATTGATTACTCCTTAGGTGGGCTTCATTGACTACATCGTGCACCCGCTGTGGGAGACGTGGGCCGACCTGGTGCATCCTGATGCGCAGGACATCCTGGACACGCTGGAGGACAACAGGGAGTGGTACCAGAGCACCATCCCGCAGAGTCCGTCCCCCGCCCTGGACACAAACGCCGAGGGACGGCGCACCAACACCCACGACAAGTTCCAGTTCGAGCTGACCCTGGAGGAGGACGGCGAGTCGGACACGGAGAAGGACAGCGGCAGCCCTCCCGACGATGACGACGTGGAAGAGGAGGAAGAAGAAGAAGAGGAAAACAGCTGCAGTGACTCGAAAACCCTTTGCACACAGGACTCGGAGTGTACCGAGATCCCTCTGGACGAGCAGGTGGCTGAAGGATACGAGGAAGAAGAGGAGCAAAGAGAGGAAGACGGCGCATTATCGGAACCCACCATCTTAGTGGAAGGAGAGGAAGAAGACGAGGAGGAAGAAGAACAGGACACTGCCAATACGTAACACAGTATGAGATACACTGGACTAATTTTATACTAGAGATGAGAGCCACTTATTTATGTTCAAGCTGTAGGGTTTTATGTTCGTTTGTTGTATGTACTGGACGTCTGCATTGAAACTTGTATTCTTTTCCTTCATCGCCTGTCCTCGTCGTGTAAAAACAAGGGGTTTGAACCATTTTTGTACTCAGGAAAGTCTTCACTCTTTCACTTACACGCGCACAGAAGAGACAAAGGAAAATGTGTATTTTATTTCTGTTCATGACCGTTGTTATTGTGACATTCATGTAGATTGTTTAATTTGCCAAAAAAAAAAACAGTACATAGGTTAGGTGGGTGTTGCATTTTCTCGAGACACAATACAGCTGGTAGAATTCACTACACACTTTGAATGTTTCTTCCTAAAAGCCTAAACACATTGTTTTGCATTGCTGAGCTAGAATAACTCATTACCAAAGTTTATAGACGTGATTCATGGCACAAAATGTAATTAGTTTTACAATCGGCATCTGCCAAAGAGTTTTTTTTTTCTTCCAGTTACAGGCATGTGGTGTGATTATACATTTTTGATCTGTAGTTGGATCTTTATTCTTTGTCTGATATTTATACAAGTGTGTTTTTTTTAATTATTGTTTAAATGAGCCTTAACATTTTGGCACCTGTTGAAAATATGAGCACAGTCCTTACAGTCTTGAAAGTCGCCAAAAAAAAGAATTTCCACACTTAATATAACATGACGGACATGACTACATAGAATAATAGGTTGTCTGCACAGCTGGAGCAGCAGGAGTTTCCACCGGTACATCGGTGCCAAGAGTCTGAACTTCCCCGGCTCAGAGAGGGATGCGTCGGGAAGGGCACCTGGCATAAAAACATGCCAAATCAATCATTGCGGTTGTGGCAACCCCTAACGGGAGCAGCTGAAGTGATTCAGAATGATGGGTTGAGTCATTGTTTTGGCTGGATGGTTTAATTGTTGTTGATATGGATGACTTTGTGCCAAGACTCTTTGCGTATTTTAAATTGCTGAATTTCAAACTCCTACATAGACTACTAACAATTACGGATGCAGCGGTCATGAACATTATAGCAGGAACAATGCTAGTGAGAATTTAGATATAACCTCTACCCTACATTTCCGACTTTATGGACACAACATAGATCTTGAACTTAAGCTGTTATGACAGCTTCATACAGTCAAAAGATTACAGCCAATAATTTGGAACTATTTAATACTAAATGTGAAAAAACATTTTTGAATCCTTATAAAGAACTATCTGCACTTTCTGTCAAATTAGGCCCGTCCCAGTTGAGTTTTAGCTATTGACCATGGTTAATTGCGATCAACAATACAATATTTGGTGCCAAAGGTGTCCCAGTGGGAGATTCTGAACACCCCGGTGTGAATCTCTGCTCTACTACAGGTCAGCTGAACAACATCTATTGATGAATTTTAACTGTCATATGATCAATTGTGATCTGCTGGACTACCTGGGCACCAAATATTGAAAAAAGCAGGGTCTTCAAATGCTGTGCAAGACCCCTCGTTTGCCGATGGAGGTGCCGGTGCAGTAAGCATGGGTGAAAAGGAGTGTAAAAGGAGCAATAGACCACATCAAATTAAAACAAGATCCCCAGCGGTGGAATACCAATTGAGTTATAGGTTATATAATGCAGTTTAATCATGGTTGACTTTAATGGCTGTAATATATAGAAACTGTTAAAATATTCAAAATTTCACTGAAGGTTCTGACAACCTAATTTGTTCACACAAAATGTAACAATTTTTAGCATATGTTAAATTAGTAAAATGGAAAAGAAAATGGATCTGTGTATCGCTACTGTGTATGAAGCCAGAACAGAAGGCCAGTACGCTGGTGAGCACATTTATGGTTTAGTCACTACACCCTTCTGTTTACCTGTAGTTCTCTTTTAATGATTACAGGACAATCAACTTTAACATAAAAGCCTCATGAATGTCATGAAGGGTCCACAAACTAAATCCCCTCTGAGTTTATGTTCATTTCTTTAGCCTGTTTTCGTTAGCCTGCTGTTTTGACATTTGCACTTGAGCAGTATCATTCACATCTCAGCCGATAGGTGAATAACCCAGTATACATATTAGTTGTTTATGCTGTAATGATACTTGGTTTTCATTTATTTGATTTTATTTTTGGGGGGTTTTATGTGCTTGCGTTGTACTGAAGTCAATTTGCAGCAGGAGAAGGCTTTTGATTGGGCAAACTTAAGTATAAATGTCTGTGTATGCCGTAACTTATCAATTGTAAAATTATGTACAGAGACCCCACCTATAAAACAGATTTATTTTTTTATTTTAAAATATCTCGTTGCCAAATTTCTTTTCCTTTACTCCTCCTCATGCTAATACTTAAAGTGGTTTCTCATTTCTCTGTGTTTACATGTATTTATTGTGCTGTACAGTACGTACTGTCATTCTTACCATGTTGTAAATGATTATCATCCCTAATGGTGATGGTGTTGCTGTATTATAAAACTCTTATTGAGAGAATGTTTATTATTCAGTATCTTAAGGACACATCGATAAACATCTCCGAGATGTTTGGTGTAGAAGGGTGTCGAAATCAAAAATTATCATCTTTTACTTTTCATTTTATTTCTTCAAAGAAATAGCAGTCCCTTGGCCAGAGGGTTGTGCCTTAACAAGCGTTATTTGTTTTTCTAGTCATCTTGCTGCACTAAAGAAAAAACCACTGGCTGGAAATTAATTACCTTTATGTGTTTTAATTGTTTTTAATTTCCTTGTTTTTAATGTAATGGGTAATCCTTTCCAGTGAATGAATCCGGCCAGTATGGTGGGTCATTTGATGTCTAAAAGTCCAGTCTTAGACAAAAAGTTGGACACTCTTGGTCAAATTCCAGGGTAGTTTATTTTCAAGAAAATTTATTAAGCAAATTTACATTTGGTAATATTTAGTGCACAGTTTACATTGGTTGAATTGAGCAAATATAAACTGTACATTAAAAGGTGCAGAAGTTGGTTTCATGTTGAAGATGTACAAAGTTATTATTACTTTATAAACCAACAAAGCATTACATTTAACCCGGAGTGTCGAAACTTTGGCATTAGACTGTATACTGCTACATGGCACACTGTATTGCTGGTGGGGGGGTTCTCCCCCTCAGATGTGTTTATATGTACTGTCTACATATAAATATGTGCTAAACTGTAGAAATATGTGATGTATGAATGTGTGCCAAAGCTAAACTCAAAAGCTCTAGCTCTCTGTAAAACATATTTAGACTGGATTCTCAGTCTTTTATTTAATCTGACTGAAACATCATGTTAGATTATCACATATTATCCAAGGGTTTTTTTTATATCACGTGTAACATGCAATATAAGAAGAATACATTTTGCATTTTCTTTGGGGATTGGGGTTTGGGTATTAGGATGGAATATCTTATATACTTGCATTGGAGACACATCTATATAATTTTGACACATATACTGTAGATTATTAACTGTCCAGAATGGATAAAACCAGTGGCTCTATACTTTTTGTGTCATTGTCTTTTTACATCAGATAAAACTAAAAGAACTTATTTAGGGATAACTATTTTTTGTTATGTGATTTGAAGGCCGACTTCTTTGGAGGTTTCACGAGACAATGTAGTAGTATAATGGATTCTTTATTTATGGCAGTCTATTGGATAGAACTGTAGAAAATTGTAAAAAAGTTAAAATTGAATAAAAATGTTTTTTATGCACCAGAATAAATGAATGCATGGGTTGGACTCTGCATACCTCTGTGACTATTTGTTATGTTCTTTTTGATGGTTTCCTTTGTTAGACTAGTTTATGTTCACTTAATCATTCAGTTAATATTTATGAATATACATTTTAGGCGACTCACATTATCTTGACAGTATACAGTACAAGCAATTTTGGTTAAAGGCATTACTCAACAGTGGCAACCTTTTACCTGTTAGTCCAGTACCTTGATCACTAGACCTTGATCATTGTTAAACATAAGTTTTGCACAAACTCAGTTGGTATGTAATTGAAACCATTTAATAACTAGTTTTTAATTATAATATTGGTGGTCTTGGAGGCATTTTTGTTTGGTGTTTGCAGGCTCTTTGAATGGCGGTGTGGCTTTCCTCTGGGACCTCCAGTTTTCCCCCACACAGTCCAAAAACATGTCAACAGAAATTTTTTTTGTTTGGCGCCGTCATCGTGCAACAAGAAGAACCTGGATTTTATTCCTTGGCTGGATGACCAGATTGTTCACTTTGTGTATTAGCTGTTTGGGTTTCCTCCAAGTGCATTAGTTTGTTCCCCGATCTTTGTGCTATGAAAATATTCAGCCCGTCCAGGGTGTTTCCTGTCTTTGGCCCAATACATTGAATACATACCAAACTTGATTTTGGGCAAAAAATGTATATGTTTATAGCTAGCACAGACGTTACATAAGATTTAACATTAGTAACTGGTGAAAGCTAAAACATTAGGTTTAACTATCCAGGGTGTTTTTCCATGGGGCATCTGGTTTTACAAAGCAGTTACTTAAATAAGAGTAATCATAATAAAAGTTAAAAGGGGAATCATTTTTGTAATCATTGACACAGCCCTTGTGGTTCTGCTCTGAGCTGAGCTCTGGTTAGAAAATATCAGATCAGCTGTAAGGTCGAATCATTTCAGTAATGTAAAAAATACTTCCATACAGTAAAGTATTTTATTTTTACAACTAAATAAATCCCCTCAAAATCCTATAATTTGTGGGTGTTTTATTTAAAAAATTTCCATAAACATAATGTGGTTACCCCCCTCAAAGCAGCAACTGGTATGTTTTTAAATTTAAATTAAAACCCATGCAGTAATGGATAGAATGTGCAAAACGGGTGCATCCCAATAAACTTATTTCAGTAATTCACTTTATAAAGTTAAAATCATGTATTATATAGAGTCATTACCAACCAAGTTATCTATTTTAAGTTTTCATTTCTTATAATGCTGATGATTATGGCATATAGTGACTATTAATACAGAAATATTGGCTTACTGATAAGTATGTGCAGTGTATGTACTCAATACTTGGTCAGGGCTACTTTTGCATGAATTACTGCATCAATGTGCGTGGCATGGAGGTGATTGGCCTGTTGCACTACTGAGGTGTTATGGAAGTGCAGATTGCTTGGATAGTGGCCTTCAGCTCATCTGCATGGTTGGGTCTCATGTTTCTCATCTTCCTCT
>JAYDZG010000002.1:11708843-11723754 GCA_034509265.1 Microcambeva bendego
CGTGAATTTGCAGCTGTTCATCGTACTGTTATTGCATGTTTGCGTGTGTGTGCTTGTGTGTGTGTGTGTGTGTGTGTGTGTGTGTGTGTGTGTGTGTGTGTGTGTGTGTGTGTGTGTGAATATGTGTGGGTGTGTACAGTCCTGTGATGGACTGGTGATCTGTCTGAGGTGTTTCCCAATGATTCCTGACCAAGACAAAGAAATGGTCCCTACATATATAATTTAAATCAGTTTAGATTTAGAAGATTTTTTTTAATGTTCCATTGAAAATATTGTACAATCACTTTTTTAAATGTTTTTTGGAGAAGTGTGCACTATGGGTGTTCACAATATTTTTTTGCACACAATCTTTTTGGACTTCCTGAGAGGCTCACACAAATCGTACTGGATTTATTAATATAATAATTATTATGATTCATAACTTCATAACAAAAGCATTTCAAAACAGTAATTAAATAGGCAAGACTCAACGAGAGTATCAGTAGTAACCTCTAGATGGCGCTCTTTATTCACTGATGATACAGTCTTACCTGGTCTAAATTTGATGAGTCACGCTCCACTTTCCAGACAAGAACTGGCCTAAAAGTGTAACTACATTTTAATCGTCAGTGGGACATGATGGTACAAACAATGTTACATTGCACAGATAAAAAATAAGTTAGTCCCTCAGAGAACCTATCAAACTCGAGGAAGGCAGGCATCATGGGCTCTTCTGTGTACCAGGTGTTGAAATGAACTTTACATCGTTGTCTCTGAGTCTCTTCTATCTTTAAAAGACAAATAAAAACCAATCCCATGATTCACAATGTACATTGTCTCATAAAGCTTCACAAAGCCCTAACCCCTATGAGGAAGCCTGGGGAACACTGGCAACACCCACCTCTGGTTTTGGAAGACTATCCACCTGAGGGCAACCCAAAGGAAATAGAAACAAGTCGAATGAGAGGAATTTGAAATAGAGTTGTGAGATAGGGAGTAACAGAAGGGACTACAGACAATCAAAGGTAGACACAGCATTCCATTAACAATTTCCATAAAATCAGATTTTCTGGCTTGAGATCTACTAATTAAGTCAACATATAATTATGATCTATGTTTTAAAGAGGTTATCATTTTTAAAAATGGCTTTGGGGTTGTTTTTTAGTTCCCATATTGATATTCAGATATACACACAAGCGAATTAAAATTCACATTGACCTTATTCTGATGATTTGCAGTAAATGGTGTTGGCCCGGTTTATATCAGAGTCAGAGTCTTTATTGTCATTTTAGATACATCCAGGTACATATTGAAATGAAACAACGTTACTCCACGACAGGGGGGCAACATAGACCAAAAGTGCAAAACAATACAATACACAGTGCAGATAACAACAGTACAATAAATTCAAAAACATATATAATAAATACAAAAGATACATTTCTAATCTAAACATTTCTAGATTTTGAATTTGTTTGATAATCTGAAACATTTAAGTGTGAGTGCAAAAACTTAAGAAATCTGTAAGGCGGCAAATACTTTTTCATAGCACTATGTATTTTTTTGTTTGTATATTATTTGTCATTTTGGTCTGAGGGTAAGCATTAATTAGCTGCATTTACCAATAACACACACACTATATATATGAATTACATTTTGAACTATGGCAGGCCTACTATTTTAAGCACATCATATATGATTTTGTGGGGGAATTGAAACACAGCATTTTACTTTGCCAGCTAGGCAATATCCTTTTTGATCCAGTTACAGCTGAATGCAGCAGGTGTCGCATATCATACCAAAATAATTCACGATGAGTTATTTAATACACCGTGTAAAACAATCCTACTTATTTCTTGCAGTTATTGTTTGTTTGGACAAGTCCACCTGTGTGTGTGTGTGTGTGTGTGTGTACATTCATTTCAATTGCATTGTGTCAATGAGTTTGCAGCTTCTATAAATAGTGTTTCTGATTTGTAAAATTGCCATTGTGCATCTAAAACCTGAAGAAAACACATTTTTAACAGATCTATCAAAATTTGCATAATTACCCACTAATTTAATAATAAAGAGCCTGTTTTTATATAATAATAAGATGCCATTATCCAAAGAGACGTTTTCGATAGTTACAGTATACATTCCGAGCAATTGAAGGTCAAGGGCCTTGCTCAAGAGTCAAATAGTGGCATTCAGTGGTGGGATTTGAACCAGCGACCTTCTGTTTACTAGTTTAGCACCTTAATCACAAGACTACCCAATTTTTAAATGTATCTGTGAAAGCAGTTAAAGTCTGGTTGGCCATTGAATGCAAATCGGAGTCTGATTTTGCTGGGGAGTGGCATTAGTAAATAAGAGAACATTATACACATGGCACAGGCAGTCATACATATACTATGTTAGGTGACAATATATGTTTTCAACAATGTTTTGTACTGAAATAATTGGATTTCATGAGCAGGTATTGCTTAGATGCAGATGTTAATAGAACTACTACACTACTTAACTATATATCACACTAAAAAGTTGGATTTTATGATTTTTGGGACCTTTGCTTCAAGAAAATGCCTTTACCTGGGACTTTTAGTTGAATAACCCTGCACTGACTTTAAAGTTTGCCAGATTTAGAAGCATTATTCTTGACCAATGTCTTGTCATCGCAAGGCTGGACCAGTGTAACTTCCCTCTGGGAGGTATGTTCAGGTATGCTAGCAGAAATCTGCAGCTGATTTAGAATGCGGTTGCCTGCCTGGTCTTCAATCTACTCAATCACTGCCACATCACCCTACTGCTGTGTTTTCTGAGCTGGCATTCAGGAGCTGCCCACATTAAAATGAAAACAGGGATGATTGCCTTAACTTCGTGTATATGGGATAGAATATTAAAACCAAAGTAGTGAAGAAAACGGAAACTATCATATTAAGCGTAGGATTGAGATGGTCACTTACGCGTTGGATTGAAATAGCCAACGTATTCTATGAATTATGGAAACATATTGTAATAATATGATCTTGAGTTTGCTGTGCAAGAAAAAAAAGTTCTGCTCTCAAAGTTAGCAATGACTAAAACATTTGGCCCAATGAGGAAAGGTACACTGATCATGGATAACATTATTATTGTGTTGTCATGTATTCTGTCACCGTTCTATCAGAACCAGCATTAAACTCTTCATCAAATTGAGCTACCCTAACTGCATCACCGGTTTACCACTGTTCCTTACTTGGACCACTGACCGCTGCAGAACAGGAATACCCACCAAGAGATCTAACCCTTACCAAACTTGCTCAAATCCTTACGCTTTTAACACATAAACCTTATAGCTGCCCAATAAATCCAACCCATTAACAGGGGATAACAATCCCAAGACTACAACGAGACTTATATTACACTGCATATTGACTGACTATGGAAGTACTAAAATGCTACATGGTCAATACAATCTGTTCTGTGAGTTTCACACACCTATTCTCTATATTTGTCTTCGATTTAAAAGGTTCTCCATTTGCCATACTTACTCCTCAAGGTATTGTCACACCATTTTTATTTCTTATTTTATCTTTCAATCCAAATCCAATTTGATGGCAGGTGTTGACTTTTTATTGACTGATTTTGAGCTCCTTGCTGTGTAAACTCAGATTGACCTTTAAACACATGTGTCCTCATGAGGTACTGCTGCAGTGCACATGAATAAAAATCTGCAGCACAGATACTGACTGCTGAGCATTGTGCTTTGTGGTGTTTATGGGAATGTTAAAAACACATTTTTTGTGTAATATCCCCCCCAATGTCTGCAGACGCATGGTGGTGACATCTCTTGCGCAAGGTGGAATAGGGCAGAGCTGTGTGTAATGAAATGGTTTGCTTAGTCACTCAACCCAAGGCAATCAATACGCCCTGGGAATAATTGGATCGAAGGTGTGTGTAGGAAGCCAAACAGCTTTGCAACCTTCTTCCCGGATACACAACAGGTCATCATTGTGAAATACCTGCAAGTTTTGACTGTGTTTATAAAGATGATGTGTGCAAATGTTACTTGTGCATATAATTTCTTTCATCCATTAATTTTTGCTTATTGCTTCCGTTTTAAGGACAAACCCGCACATTGCATCAATTCACTGTGAAAAATCACTCACCAACAAATCCACTCACAGACCATGAGTTGGATGATCTCTATTTATGTTGCAGATTTTATTCGGGTTCTTCGATATCCTTCAGCTTTCTAAAACCTTGCAGAATGTGTTACTTTACCATTAGTTCTTACAACACTTAAAAGAGACCTTGGCACCAAGGATACCAAGTGACAAAATATTTAGATGCTATTTTTTCCGTTGTACCTGTCTGAATGTATTTTCCACACATTCTCTATTGGGGACAGTTCAGGACTGCAGTCAGGACGGGTCAGTACATTCTGCAACCATGTTGTGACTTTAGCTGCGATTTAGCTTGACTAGTTGACATGCCGGCTCGTAAACAACCTGGCATTCGCTCAGTGATCAGAACTCTTGTAGTGTGAACTACCCAACATCTTGACCTGAGCGGCTCACTTAGCACTCCTTGGGTGAAGTCAGATTTTAAAACTGATGAATATTTTAAGAGGCGTCGCCAGACTGTTAGTGAGTGATGAATCAAATTACCAATGAGAACTCTAGAGACGAGGTGAAACACGGGTGTAAATACTTTCTGTCAGAATACATCTGGATGCACATTTAAACAGCATTTCTACCATTTAGTTCTCTACAACACAAGATATATGTTACATTGGAAAAAAATATATAATTACATTCCGGTCACAATTGGTTTCGTAGCTAAATCCAATTCGATGTATTTGTTTTTCATTTGAAGTGCAAGAGACCCAGTCGTGTGGTGTGAACTGTTAAGGCACTGGGTGACTGGGAAAGTCATGTATTGTGAACTGGGCATTAGTAATCTGGGCAGCATGTAGTTGTGCATTGTCTTAATTCCTCACTCATGTGCTTATATCAGCTATTAAGTGGCAGTTTTTGATGCATTGTCGTGTCAGATCCCGATTGTTAAGCTTGTGCCTCTGTCCTTTACATATTGGCATTTTTATTGTTTCAATTGTTTAATGATAGTATGCACTGCAGATGAAGATGAATGACAATCCATTCTTTGTAGAACATTTTTGTCTATTCATTTATGTATGTCCTCCCTTTTTCTCACAATTTAGAGTAGTCAGTCTTCTGCTTCTGGGGATCCATGATTGCTCTCGGGGATTGTATATTACTGCTCATGCCTCCTCTCATGCGTGCTCAGTCCTTGCGGATCCCTTATTTTTGCTCATGCTTTCTGCCCAGGTCTTCTAATAAGGGTCCTTGTGCTCAAACCAAGGTCACAAACACATTATTTGAAGTTTGGTTTGATATAACTCCAGGGTCTCATATTGAGCCCTGACCTCAATCCCCAATGAGTATGTATGGGATAAACTGGAACTATATTTGCAAATGTATTAATGTTAATTTCTAAACACTGAGGTTTCTAAGTGGCACAAAATGCATCCGGCACCTGACAAACATTTTGTTAAGAATTATGGTATGATAACAATGACAAGGTTTATTTCCTCACCAAAATTCATTTAAGAGATTTGAGTTTAACTTGAGTTCTTCATTTATTTATCATGTTTTTGCGATTCTGCAGCAATTTAGTATGGGTTAATACATTGTAACAATTGTTTAACCACCAGTTTACAGAAAAATTAAGTGAAATCTAGAGACTCTTTTCACATCCATTGGGTTTCTCCAGGAAAGTGATGTTGCTACTTGGTCTGGTTGTTGTCATATTTATATATATTAAAAAACATTCTAATGAATAAAATAAATAAGTCTTGGCCAGGGAACAAATGAAGGTTGAGTGGCCAATGCTGCAATACATGTCAATAAAAGCAAATGCAGGTTAGACAGAGCAACAGTATTGACCTTGAACAGTGAAGCTCTGTGTCTTATAGATTATTCCCACCTCGTATTTCTCATACACAAGGGGATGAGAATTCTTTTGCTCAATTAGTCCAATAGCTCTGACCACATCATGGTTCATGAAGAAATGGCAAAATAAAATAAAATAAGGTAAAATATAACTCCAGGAAGAAGACACATGTGGTTTAGTAATGGTGAACATTACTCTAAAGAAAATGCCTTAATTTAAATTCCCCTTTAACATAAGTGCAGTTAATTTTCTGCCTAAAACAGTGTGTCCCTATTGAAACAATGTATATATAACTTATTTTTTTGCGAAAAATATCATTTAATACCTGTCAACATGTTTCTGGTGTTAAATCCTTGAGCAGCTTACTCAGCTTGAAAATCTGAAAAAAGTTATCATATGCAAATATTCCAGTGGTGTGGTTTTGATCTATGTCAAGAATGGTGGCACTGCTTAGACTGATAAATCAGGATTTCAGCAAAGCTTAACTTGTGTGATACATGTGAAGTCTTACAACATTTAATCTGACAAGCCTTAAATTCCTCAGTGATACATCTCAGCAAATACCAAGAAGTAAACATGGAGCATAGAAGGCAACATGAATGCCTTTTACAATATATGTTCAAAGAAAAGTGAATATCATACCGCGCTCCACTGACATCGATTATAGATCTTGGTGTATCAGTGACAGATGAATCTGAAAAAAGGTTCATGTTTTTGGCACAGATTGGGCACAGAAGCTGCTCAACCGGCTAATGTCAATGCACGTGCAGAATACACACACACTGGCCAAACTTCTTTTCAAACAAACCACATTATATTCAATATTTTTATGTGACCCAGGCAACACAAATAATGCATCTGGTACCTACGTAGGGGGTATTAAAGTACATTTAAAAAAAAATCATAATCATCAATAGCTTTTGTAAACCCTGGGTACTGAACTAAGAAAACTAACAAAATCATGTGAAATGAATCAGTCAAATGACCAATGAATGGAATAATAATTGAAAGAATTAGAAGAGTTTCTTCCTTAAATTACAGGTTTTGAGACTTGGTATTTGGAACTGGAGCTTATTTGCAGGAATGATTTACATTGACAAGCCTAGTTGGGTTAGCTGAAATGATTGAGCTGATATTGAGTTAAATTTATTATGGGGTGGCAGGATGAGACTACAGTTAATGCCGGTGGCTCACATCTCCAGGGACCAACGTTCTCATTTCTCATTACTGTCCATTACTTTAAATTATTGCATTTTCACACGATGTCCACAATTGATCGTTTCTGTTAGACAGAGCATTACCCCACCACAGTGGTTGTAGAATGCACGTCTGAAACACAGTGAGCTAAGCTGAATGATGATCAGACTGCCAGCTCATAAGTGAAGCATAGCAATGTTTAGTAAGTAACAAACTTAATGGAGCTGTTAGCATAGGATGCCTTATAAGCCAAGTGGTTGTAGACAGATGAAGAGGTGAGAAAACAAATGTGTCTCAATTATTTAACCAAAGACCTTTTCATTCATTCATTCATTCTTCATTCTTCATTTGCTTTATCCTAATAATGGCCACATTTTGTAAAGTCATGACAGCACATATTAACCAAACTAGTTTGTATTTCCTCACCCTTAGTCCTGCTTGATTTTGGGGTCTGGTTTGTGCATCCTAGTGACTAGGGTGGTGCCCAGCCAAACGAAATTTAAACTGGAAAGTTCAAGAATGTCAATGATGGTGTGCACTCTCACTATTCCACCTGGGCTGTATGTGTTAACAAAATTAGACTATTACTAAACCATACAAATTGTTGGCACAAGTAATGGCAACAATTTTATATGCTTGGCTATTGTCTGCACTATAGGAACTGTTCGATTAAAGTGTTGCATATTTTTTTTTTAAATAGCCAAATATTTGACAATTTATCCTTGTTGAACAAACACAAATATATCTCCAATTGACCTCACTTGGATGAGTTTGGATTGTGTTTGAAAACTGGAGCTCCTGGAGGAAACCCATGCAGACACGGGGGAAGAAAGGACCCATGTGGGGATCCAACCCAGGACTTACTTGCAGTGAGGCAACAGTGCTACCCAGTCCATCAAAGGAAATTATTCCCTTAATCTGTCATACAGTATGTCCTTATATATAATATACTCAAACATCCTGATACAGAGTGTTTATCATTGTTCATTTCCCAAGAAGATTCTGATTCAGATCCTGATCAATCGATGAACTCTTATTTCATCACATATCATTTTCATGTTCAAATGCTGTATTTGCTTTTTACTAGGTATAAGAACATGTGTCATTTAAAACTTGGCTTTTGAATTGTCTGTACATAAAATACAATCTCAAAAAGGTAAGATGATGGTCAAGGGAACTTCACCAATCATGTTTTTCTGTTACTGGCAATATTTTTCTTGGTTTTCTCACTTGGTTTCATAATTCTAAGTTTTGCATAATTTCTTTTTTTGATGGTATGTAGTCTGTTTAGGGGATACAGTGGGTGAGACACAGCTGGTGTCCAGCTCTTTTTCTGAATCTCTACTCAAAACATGTCCGGAATCCAGATACACTGCTCATGCACGTTTTCACAAATGTTGCCTGTTTGTTTCAGTCATACTATTTGACAAAATTTTGAATTCTATTCTCAGGATTCTTATGTTTTATGGCTGATTTGGTTCTGTCAGGCATCTCACACGTTGCTCTTATTTTTCTGATTGATTGATTTAAAGAGCACCCCCATAGTGCAACCAACACCCATGCCTACCCCACAATTCCTCACTGGAGGAGCAATAGTGAGTAATTGTAACATATAACACATTATACTTTGAATACACAATAAACTGTATGGAAATGTAATGGAAAAACTAATTCCAATTAAAAAATATATATCATAATAATGAGTTAAATCTGAGTTGCCTTAATGCACCAGAACACTATGTGGGTGGATGTGGATGCGGATAAACACACACACACACACACACACACACTCACACACACACACACACACACACACCTAGAGATAGATAGATAGATGCCAGTAATATAATTTACAATTTATTTTCATGTTTTGCACCCTGAATACTGAGTAAGACATTTGAACTAGTGCTTTTAAAATAACTCCACTTGCTAAATCAATATGGACACACAGAAGAGATGAGTCAAAAAATTTCCAGCAAGTGTGAACATGTATCATTCAAATGTCATTCTTACAAACAGGTAAATAAACTTCAGATGCATTTAGAGGGTGTGTATTGTATTTTTCTAACCCTGTGCCCCATGTCAGCCCCATATTGTGTTTTTAACACTGTGTGTTTTGAGAGGGGAGAATTGACTCAAAGATGTGGATTCATATATATATGAATATTAACTCAGAACCTGAACAAAAATAAAACTGGTAGATCCACTAATCAGCAAGCATGGAGGAGAAGAAAGCGCCATGAGGCCGGGGCTTGAAACCACGTCAATGGCTTCTCAGGCTGACTCACTTCTGTCTACTCTAACTGGGAGTGACTTTGAAGGAGAGCACACTGACACCAGAAGAAACTGGCATAGAACTCACCGTGGAAAATGGCTAAGGAAAAATCAGAACATGATCATTCAATGGTTGAGCGAGGCTCTCACTATTCGCGGATGCCGGAGGAAGACATCACGATTCACATTTTATCATGATCATCTGTTTAAAGTATTTATCTTATTTACTTTTCTTTACTTACAACCAGAGATGGAAATAGTACTACACTACCATACTCAAGTAAAAGCACTATTATTTTGATAGTTGGTTACTTAAAGAGGACATTTTGTTTAAAACTCCCTTTTGGCCGGTTTTTATATTTCCACTTGGGTCTCTATTGCTCTTTTAAACCCTCCAAGCAACCTCCAATCAACAGTGTCCCACCAAAAAAGACCAGACAGCGAGTGATATCACCCAGCAGTGGCAGTTAAAATTCATCTGCCAAAGTCTCTAAAGAAACCTGATGCAGCTCATCAATAAGTAAAAACTACACCCTCAAAAAACATAGAGTGGATGTCAGCAAGTAAACTCTGCACAGTATTGAGCCTGGCTGATAAACAACAAGGTGCCACTAACTGATAACAAGATCAGAGACGTGGCAGCAAACTGATAGTTATGGGCCAAACTTGTTGTTTCCAGAAATGTTTGACTGCCAAATGATGATGGGAATATTGTTAATTGGAGTCAGATCTTGCCTGTAGGAGGCAAGTCAAGCACATGCACACTGATTCTACCAATCCTTAATGTTGTAGCACGTGAAGGCCTGACATTTTCATGTTTAAAGAACCATGGGAATCCTGGAAAAAGACCTTGATGTCTTTGTGTTTCACTATATGAATTCCAATGTACTCCTCTGTGTTAATGGCACATTCATTTAAATTTAGGTGACTGGTGCCTTGGGCTCTAATGGGCTTAAGTTCATTGAAGATGAATTCAGCCCAGCAAAATCGAAGGTTACTGGTTTCATTTCTTGAAATATCAATAGACTGTGCCCATCGATAATTGTTTATCAATTACCAACAGTATGAATATTTCACATGTTGTCTGAGTGGACATAGGTTCCCACCATTCAACAACCTTTGGATTGTTCAACCTTTTGGATTTCCATTTTCTCCCAATTAGCATAGTTAACTTGTCTTCCGTTGCTGGGGGATACCTGACTGTGGTTGAGGTATATTGTTTTCACACCTCCTCTGACACTTACACTGCTCTTAATGGAATACTCTTCCACCCATTAATTTTCACAGACACCTACCTAAGCACCTACCTAGGCTCCTTACACAGAATTTGAAGACCTCACATAGTCAGATCATCTGCTGCAGGCATTACAGTTGTGCCCATTAGAGGATCCCCGGTAGCTACAACGAGATTCGAACCCTGGAGCTCAGAAACTCTGGAATATCCCACTGTGCCACCTATGTGGTTTTTACACTACAACCTCCGACTGACATTTTGGCAGCAACATTTTCAACTGATTTCCAGAAACTCAGCTGGTGGCATGATATTTTCTTGTGTGATTGCTGGCACTCATGCAGGTGGCTGTCATAAGAGTTTCAATAATGGTGTGGCAGTTTTTTTTCCCTGCATTTCTATGACCTGCTATTTTATTATCTGAAGCGTATTTCAAGCATATAATGTTGTGGCTCTTTAGAGTTTTGTTTGTTCTACCTTGGTTAAATATCTTGCAATTGGCTCTACCCCTTTGGTCATCCTTAGTGAAGTGTTTCATCTGGTACTATCCTTATGAGGTGCTCACAACTCCACGACACTAAGCCTTTGTTTGGTCTTTCATCCTCCTTAGATGCAACATCAAGTATTCCATAAATGTATTACTCTTTTTATCCCGTTAACATTCCAAATGAATTTTTCTGAACAGGAATTATAATAACAAACACAAAGTTGTCAACAGTTGTCAATTCTTCTCTTTTGAATAAAGATGTTTAAACATTTCATTATCTTACACTATAAGTATTCAAACTATTTTGTCTTTACTTTTACCAGTGATGGTTAATGTAGAAGACACATTTTTTCCTCTGATCATATACAGGAACAATCACTTGGATTTTCTTTTCAGTAGTTAGGTGTATAATTGTCCTTGTTCTGTAAACTTGGTGTGAAGGGAGCAGGAAAATGTGCCTTAAAGAAAGCTGACAGGTAATTGGCAATCAAACCGTCTGGATTTGTGCTTCTGTTACAAAGTTGAGGAGAGAACACAACAACTTGAATGTGTGATAAATCAGCATGTATGTGTAAGATGAGAAAAACGTAGCGCTTAATGGGTCGATACATGTTAATTAAACTAGTGACAAACTGCTTATTAATGGTGTTACACTTGTATTGCTAGCATGCCTGATTGTTTGCACAAGAGAAGGTTTCCCTACAGTTTGGCTCCTGACTTCTCAAAAGTGTCAAAAACATCTCAATCTAAATTTCCATGTTCTTACAGTGTCTTGTTGAAAAAGATCTAGCTCTAAGTTTGTGGAAAACAGCAGTACAGATGTCAGTGATGATCTTTACATAACTGTGCCTTCTGGTATTTCTTTTTCTTTGAGCCACTCTACATAAAATACAGGACACTTTTATTATGAATGGCTGTCCAGCCATTAGGACCATATGTAATCCTCCTCAAAAATAATAAAAGGAAATAGAAACATATTTTGGGGAAGAGGAGGTCGTTAAAATAAAGGGATACGATAGTTAGGAGAACAGATACAAAGCCATGTGCTCATTTTATCTGCAGCAAGGGCAGTTGACATACACAACACTGAAAGCCATCTACAGCAATAAACCAAAGGATTGTACTATATTTATTTATTTGGACATTTTATGTAGTATATTTTATGTCATCATGTAGTAGATAGCATGGCAAGGAATTGTCGAATCTTTCTCCATACTTTACGCCTATACATACTTAATAAAAATAAAAAAACTGCTTAAAATAGAATAATGATCTGTGATCACTTTTATTTTTATTGATAGTTTTGTTCATTGTGGTCTTGTATTAGTGGAACTGGTTTCTGTAAGACTTATTATTTATAATTACTCTGCCATTATGACATCATAACAGAGCTCATGTTTAAAGGCTCAAGATCGAGTAAAAGCTTTATCTTGAACCTACAAATTGATCACTCTACTGGAAAGCAGGGTAATCTGATGATGCTTGTCCAAAACAGCATCTTCATTTCAATGTGCTACACAAATGTGTAATAAACATTAAGGGAGCAGAGATACTGCTACTGGCACAGTGCGAGTTATATATAAACAATATTAATGACTAGATCCCTCTCTGAAATACAATTTGAAGAGCTTATTTTGAAGGATTGCTCATTACAGCTTTTTCACTGCTGCTTGAACATACAACCACTACCTATTAGCATAGATATATTTTCCTACAGAGGTTTAAATTAGCCTATTAACTTGCTGCATTACAGGTCCTGTACACCGAGCATAAGATGATCCGGCAGGCAGATAAACAAGCAGTGTTTTGTGGAATTGGTGGAAAACAAATCCTTGAACACCACTGGGGCAGTGACGGATGAGGCTTTAGCAAACACATCTAAATGCTAAACAAACAAAAACACACTAATCATTAAATAAATTACACTAAATTCTGAGAATATAGCTCTGTTGTGATGTGAACAGCAGCATATCTCATGTAAAACAAGATGGATGCTTGTTTACATCTTATCTAGTGGCGCACTGGCCATTGCAGTTACTTATTGACTTATTTTAAAATATTGTTCAACTGATTGCTAGATGTTTTAAAACTTTTTTGAGAACATTGTGAGCATAACCCCAATGAAGTGAGGTAAAGAGGATTTGGTGAGAAACAACTTGACTCAACACCATCCAGCAGTTTTTTCCAGTTTTTACCATCCATCAATGTTACGCTATATTAATGGAGATGAGTCCAGCGTTTGTTAATTAGGTGCAGGCAGGGGCCAGAATATCCAAAAAGAAAAACGGACATAGAAGACTTCTTTAGATGTACATGCACAAAAGTCACTTAAAACTCTATTGGACAAAAAAGAATCCTTATGTTAACCATGTCCAAAAGCAGCGTAGACGTCTCTGGACATCTCTGCCTCAAGGTTTTCTGATATATGGGGCCATAAAAAGGAATTGCTTAAACAACTGTTTGTCTCTTTACAATCCGCATGCTTATAAAGTTCACCTATAGTAAGTTAAAGTAAATTGTTATATGGCGTCATTTACCAGTTACTTTATATGCTATTTGACGAAGCATTACTTTTACTATGAACACTCTATTTACATAATTACTGTTTTGCCCCACAGTCAGACTAAAGAGGAGAATCAGTGAAAAGTTAAAGGGTAATTATATATAAGCATTGTTCCTGTTGTCATTAAACCAGAGCCAACGACTTAATGGAAGTGATTATTAAACTCATCCATGTAAGACTTTCAGGCACTTTTGTAAACAGGCATGAGAGATAATAAAACCTCTTTAAAACCACATCAAAAGTGCAGTGCAAGGAAAATAAAAGGTAGCAGTTCTTCTATTCATCTTTTATGACCATTTAAATGTATCTAATGGAATTACAAAGAGAAAAAGAGAAATGTATACACTATTTAATAACACTAAACTACTTAATTTTGGAAATACTACATTACAATTTGTACTTGTTTACTTTGGTTCTCTAATACGGAACCGAACAGGCAGGTTAAGCAAATGGCTTTGCTAACTTTATATTAATTTACTAAATATAAGAATTGCCATATCTTATAGCAGATGTGTGATATAATCTATACTATACTATCTAATCATATGAGTTTTTAAAATGTACTATTCAATTTAATACTATTGGAAAATGATGCATCTGAACATTGTTAAGTGTTTTGTTAAGCAATTGTATTAAACATAAGCTGCCAAGCTCACTTCTCCAGCAGCATGGTGCACACCATACCCTTCCTGAATGGCTCCCTTCTAATTAATTGGTCCCAGCTACTCCATTTAGGGAGAATTCTGGGACTCAGACTTTGGAGACTATTTACAACCTTTTATTTGATATAAGAGATCTACTATTACTCTGTGACGTCCATGTGTGTTGTGCTCCACTGTGGCTTATCTTGGTTGAACTAATTATTTTAACAATATATGGAATTCTAAAAATATATATACATGCAAAGTGTTTGAGAAAGATTGATTTAAGCAGAACGTTTTTATGACTATGAAGATTCCATGTTTTAGGATTAATTAATGCAGAATTTTACTGTAATGCAAAATGCTGACAACCATTTTCTTGCAGCTGTATAGTCTCTGCTGTGGAGGTTTTTCTCCATGTGGTATATCACTTGTGTATCAAGTCTTATTCAGTTAATTTATAATGTAGCAGCTTTTGGCACACTTTACTTCTTACAGAGATGAAAAATCAAGACATTAAAACTAATCTAAACTGATAAAGCTTGTGTTTAAAATAATCTGTATATCAGTACATTCTTTTAAAATGTCTTTCTTTTTTCTGC
>JAYDZG010000002.1:11749942-11768427 GCA_034509265.1 Microcambeva bendego
TCAGGTAATGCTGATAAGAGACTATCATGGTTGTTGTAATTTGCCAAAGTAGAGTACAGAAAGAAGCAGATAGACAAGAAAATAAAATAATTTTATGTACATGAATAAGATGAGAAAAATACATACAATCAGTAATTACAAAACCAACCAAAGCAATATACCGAGAGGAGCAAGAACAATACATCATCACTGATTACAAAAGCATTACAACATGGTAGAGAGGAAAAAACAATGTCCTCAGTAATAACAAAAAAATACATCATACAGAAAGAAGGAAAAGCAATACATCATTAGCAATGACAAAAAATCTATAAAACCGAGAAACAGCACAAGAAATAAACATGTAAAATACATTGGGAACCCCTACATCAAGCAATCACAATTTGTCCTTTGCCAAACTCAAATCCTTACACTTGCTCATTTTTCCTGATTCCAACCACTTTGAGGATAAAATGTTGACTTTCTGCCTATTATATCCTACCTATTAACAGGTCGTGATGAGAGAATCAGTGTTATTTACTTCACATTTATTTGGCAAGAAGGACCTGGGTTCGATCCCTGGGTGGGGAGATCTTGGTCCTTTCTGTGTAGACTATGCATGTTCTCCCCGTGTCCGTGTGGGTTTCCTCTGGGTACTCTGGTTTTAAAGACATGCTACCAGGTTTATTGGAAACCTGCGATGCACTGGTGCCCCATCCAGGGGGGCACATGTGCCTCGTGCCCGTTGAAGAGCTGGGACAGGGTCCAGCACCCATACCCGACCTAAATAGGATGAGGGGTTAAAGTAAATAAACTCAAATGAACAATTAAACAAACTAGGGTATCAATGTCTTCTCTAAAAATATATGCAGCACACCAGTGGCAAACTATTCAACATGGATGGACAAGCCTTTAACTAAACTGATCTGTATTGGAAGTGTGTTAGAGCATGAGCCAGTAAATCCCTCAGATATAAAAGAACTGCTTGAATGTAGCTTATCAAAATGATAAGAGTGTCAAGTCCGTCTACATTAAGTCTGATTGAAATCGAATGAGCATGTATTTTCTATATATAGAATGTGTGAAGTTCATAGTGGCATACATTTTAAAAGATGAGAATGAAATAAGCGACTATCTGACGCGAGTTAATAGAGACGCATGTGACAGTTCATCTGAAAGTGACCTGTGCCCGGAAAGCATTCACAAGTCATCATTCTGCGCTGTCATTTTTGTATCCACAAATGGCCATTGAGTCATGTGTATGACTAAAACAACAGAAAAGGGCAATGTCAGGCCAAACAGTTCAAGAAGATGGACGGCTGGATGGACATACTGGTTGCTTTGCAGTGTCAAGTTCAGACATTTTCATCTGCACTTGAAATAAGCTTTTGACAAATTATGTATTCATGTAGTTTGGCAGGTAGTAACTGTCATGGTCACCATGTTAGTTCATTTGCATTCCTCTGCTCTTAGTGACAGCAAGACAGAGTGACACAAAATATGCTTTGACAGAAAGAAAAATTGCAGAAAGGGTTGAGAGTTTCTTAGAACCACAAAAAGTCACTGCTGGAAGACTGATTGGCAACAAGATGATAGCCGGCAATGAACAGATAAAAAAGGCATAGCAACTATTACTGATGTGTACATGGCTAAAGTTAGCAATCGGACGAAGTTATACAAAGTTGAACTACAGGTGAATTCATAAGTTTACATACACCCAGCCCTCCATTTAAACTTACAATTCGACGAAGTTTAATAATGCATATTTCCTTTCAACTACCACATTTATAAAATGTGTGTATAGTTTTTTTTTTTATCTCGGTCTCAGTGTTTGGTTCCATTGTTAACCTTCAATCAAACATTTCACGTATTCTTCCACAAGTTTCTCACATCAAGTTACTGGAGATCTGGTCCATTCCTCCTGACAAAACTGGTTTAACTGAGTCAGGTCTTCAGGCCCTTTTTGCTCCTACATGCTTTTTCAGTTATACACATACATTTTCTACACTGAGGTCTGAGGTCAGGGTTTACTTTACCTTTATTGTCTAAGCCATTTAGCCACCACTTTGGAAGCATGCTTGGGGTCACTGTCTATTGGAAAAACCTATTTTCACCCGGGCTTATGTCTTGATAAGTTGCTTTGAAATCTCGACATACTTTCTCTATTGAAGTGCAGGAGTCCCTCCTGCAGCAAAGCAACCCCACAGTTTGATGCCACTAGTCCTTTGCTTCACATCAGTGCATCTGATGCTGCCACATACAGTCACAAACTGTGCAGGTTCTCACTAATGTCCTTATCTATTTCTGGGAAGATTTCCCCTAGGATACCATAAACCATCTCATCAGGTGCATGTCCAGGCCATTTACCTTTCTCTGGTGATTCTTGCAGCGGAAAGGGTAGATCGTCCTGTTTCATTGCCAGATGGACAACAAATCCCACAAGCCAAAGTGATGATTAGGGCTAACTCGCAGCACCTGTGAGTTCGCTATTTAAGGACAGCCAGAGTCAATCTTCAGTCGATAAGGTTGTTGGTTGGTGTGCGTTCGTGCAGTACTGTTTTATTTAATGAGTACTCATTGCATTGCTACTGTTATCCAAGTACAAAACACACTTTGCTTCCACCTTGGAAAGCCGTTAGCGCTTCAATAGTGAATCGAACTCACAAGTTGATCCCCAATCTACCACGATTCTTGTATTTTCTTCTCAGTGATCCATTTAGTAACTGGGAAGGGGCATCCGGGATATCGTGCTGCGAGTCCACCATCGCGGACCCGACCTGGGGACCTTCCTCTTATATTTGTATGGATATTAACTAAACTAAAAGTGTTGTCGTTCCCTTTGTCTCATTTTTGTTTTTTGCACTCTGCACCTTGGATCCGGCTTCTACTGGGTTGCTTCAATCGTTCAACCCATCTTGTTACACAGAGCATACTACGGGGTAAAATTTTAAGGTGTTATAATGAAATTCACACAAATGATTTACATTTTCACTATAAATGAAGTTTTAAGCACCGTGAATTGCCAGGGTGTATGAAAGGTGCTTGACTTGCCTATATTTTGAATCTCGGGCTCAGTGCTGATTTTGGGTTCCATTGACTTGTTTTAATTGATTGTTTAATTAATTTTGTTGTACATTAATTTGTTGTACCCCTTCAGTTACATCAGTGAATTTGACTTACAAATACGGTAGTTACTCCAGTCATGGTTAATTTTGTATCTCCTCTTCACCTCGCTTGTATTTCTTTTAACTGTGAGCGGTCACCAGGGCACCTGGAGTAAACACATATAGACACAGGGAGAACAAACAAATGTTACACAGAAAGGGGCACACCTGCCATTTGAACCTAGAACGTTCTTGCTGTGCATAATAACATGGTTAAGTTAGAGATAAAAAGGTAAGTACAGCAACAGACACAAAGTTTCTTTCTTTAAAGTTTACCTTTAATGGACAAAATCACTCGATTGACCTGTTAACATTGATTTAGGCAAAGCAAAAAATAAAATATATTAATAAATAAGTAAAAATACATAAATAAACAAACAAATGATTGCCAGTGTAAATATTGGGTAGCTTAATGCTTCTGTTTCGAAATCTCAAGCAATTCTAAAAGAGCTGACGTTATATTTTCCCACTGCAGTCAGCTTATTGAGTTATTAAATCTAATTGGTTTTAGAGGTGACTCAATGTTTTATAAGTGCACCCATTTCTAAATATCCAGCATGCATCAGCAGTTGGGTTCCTAATTTGCCAGCACAAGAGTTTAATTGAAAGGCATGCTTGAGTTGTTTTAGAGGAGCTGAGAAAAGCAACCAGAGGTGAAATAAAATAAATTGGATAAAAACTATAGACACTTGGCCTTATTTAAAACCAATGACCGTTTTTAAAAGGATGTTGTCTTTGGAATAAAATAATAATGCAGTGTCATTATAAGTAGATTTGTTTCCATATATTTATGTAAATTGAAACTTTGGAAACTTACAGAAAATTTGAAAACTTACTTTGTGAAGTAATATATATATATATATATCTGACCATGTTCGGTGTGTCATCCAGGTCTACAGTAGTATTATAACATCTTTGTTAAGTATGTCACATTAAACCATCTGTGTTCTTTTGTAATGGCAGCACATCACCCAGAAACTCAGTTGTGCATTGCATCATTTGACCCTGTAGATCACATAGCCCCAGGTATACACTTCAGTAGAATTTTAATTAATGCCTTTAATGCTATGCTAATTGATTTAAAGGGAAATGGATTTCCCTTTACCACATTTTAGCTTGCGGCTCTTGCTCTCACACTAGGAGTTCTGGCAGTGTGTCTGTACTTGAGTGTTCTAGTGGAACTTTTCTCATCCAAATCTGACATAAAATGTCATGTAATCCAAAGGTCTTGATAAGAAGAACAGGAAAATACATGGAACTAAAAAATGAAGTTGATTCTTTCTCACTAAGATTTAAATAACCCACAGAAGAGTGTTGGCCATGGGTAAGCCAAACACAAGCATACATACAAGCATTGATATTGTAGCATACATTAGTTGGTCCTAATGTTTTTGGGAGACCAAATACGCATCACAAAAAATACGATGACGCTTACTTAAACATAATTCTTCAATTGGTGCACCAGACATTGAGCAGTTGCACTGTTTTAAGAACAGGGGTCTCAATCACTGTGCCTCATAGACGGTGTAAAAGAAAACCTTGAATCAGGCAAAGATAGATGGATAGATGGATGAATGGGTCTCTATAGGACATATGATAGATTCGGCCCTGCAAACATGTGCCTCTTGTCTCTAAATAATTTCCTTCATCTAGCTCCTCTTGTGGTAGGAAGCAAATATTGGCCCATCGTAGTCCCAAACTGACTACAAATCACAGAGGCTGCAGTGCTAATGAGCACAAATGCAATTCACCTGATTTAGAGGAAGACTGGAGACCAGTGCAGTGCTGAGTAATTATACTCATTTGGTCTGTAAAGTATCCTGCCGATGTGCATTCAGCCTGCTTTTATATAAATCAATCTCGTCCATTTTGCCATTATCAGCTTTGGTATACAATTTACCTGGTGCTGTATTATTCGTCTTAATCGGATTGGTGAACTTTACTCTGAAGTCATATTCACATCAGAAGTGTTTTGAACAGCTTCTTTTACATTATGTATAGGATGGGTCACTGAAGCTTTGCATCGATTAACACTACCTCAATGTCATATCCATTAAGGAATGTCACCTCCTGTCTCTTATGAACTCTACCCTTAAACCTATGCAGCAGGCATGTCTTTACTAGATTAAACCGGCACAATGCAAATAATTTGATCAGAGTTTGGCAGGAAGATGTGTGAAAGATCTGGCCAATACGATTACATTATAAACACCAGGAATAAAGCAGTGAGAGACTTGCTATGAGTACATATGGTCTGTTATTTGACCAGCACATACTCAGAGAAAACACTAATATGTTTGAATTATTTGGGATGTGGTACAGTTTGTAAATGAACTGTATCTTTTTGGAATTGACTTACATCAGAGTTGTGATTATTGAATTGTGTATAAACTCATGTTTTTATTCAAGCTCATTGAATTAACTTTTGTCCAAGATCCCTACACTGACAGGAATAGAAAAACAAATTCCTTGAAATACAAAATCAAGAGCGATACAATATTAGTTCATTTACATACACATAAGCTTGATGCTGGATAAAATGTAAATCCAAATACAAAGTGTAAGTATAATGTTAAGAATCTTTCTTTATCAGGTTAATCTGAAGTTTTGCACTACAAAGGGATATCATTGGTTTACCTGATCAAATACTGAAGCATCCCTCCAATGAGAGTCACATCATTAGTCAGTGCCTTGATGGTGCAGATATAATGAGTGGGGTGAAAGGAGGAATGCAAATTCAACATGGTTGAGACATTCCTACATTAACTGTTACTATCACCTGCTGTGGTGCACATACATGGTGGTGAATGTGATGAAATGATATTTTTTCAATGTATGTTCTCACCTCTTTATTCTGCTCAGGGTCATGGTGGGTACAGTTCAGTGGGCGAAAGGTAGAAAATCATGCATTTTGCTATGGTCTGCTCCTGATCGCAGATAATTTCATATAAATAAATAACATTTCTTTAGTAAAATTTTGCTGACAAAAAGCTAGTGGGAACTGGCCTTTAGAGCATATTTGATTATGGTTAAGGGTTGTCTCTGAAACAGCACACAAGGAGCTGTAATTATTTGGCAAGAACAGGTTGCCAGCTGTCAGGAGGATTTTAGAACAGGACAGATTTTAGAGAGCTATAGTTATTGTATATACTCATACATTCCTACACATAACTGTATATAAAACTGGTGACAAAAGAGAAAATAGTGTTACACATTTTACACATTTTGAACAAGCATTATATAATCCACAGTGGATTTAGGACATAGAGAACTATGCTTATGTTTTAGGAGCTTATAGACTGAGGGTCAAGGTTTAAAAGTCATTGTTTGCTAATTGCGCAAAGATTAAAACCATTAGTGATGGATGAACCATCTAGAACTCACTAACATTATGTGTTATAACATTATATATAGCCTTCCTTCCTTCCTTCTGAACTTACTACTTATTATTAGGAGAAGAGAGGAGACAAAGATGCAGTTAACCAGACATATGGTTAATGGGCATACTTGGAGTAGACTTTAAATGTACCCTTGCATCTTAAAAAAACTGTATGTAAAATATATCTTTGAATTACAAAGGCACCCAAAAATAATGTTACCTTATATTGTAACCAAAAGATTATTAATAATAAATATAAGTTGATATGTGGCTAGTTTTTTACTACTTGTACCACAGATGAACCCAACTACAAATGAACATCGTCACTGTTTATAATAAAACATATTATATTATGTCTTATTAAACATCTAAATCTTTATATTCACTGTTGGTTGAAGGACGTAGCTGGTGAGGTAGACATTTCCAGAACAAAATGACCTTTGCACAACAAACTCTTTTCAATCTGTCAAGCATAAATGATGCCTAGTGAAAATTGCCTCTTAGAATCAACAGGCAAATTACCTTTACGCTGCTCCTTGAGTGCAAATCTTAATAAGTCAGACCAACAGCAGTGCATAATGGTTAGCTGCTAAAGGAAAAGCACAATCAACCTTTAATTCAGTCTGTGATTGTATAAAGTCTGAAGGGGAGTTCTAAACAGATACCCAGCACACCACAGCCTTGAACCTATAGGCTTCATCCTCTTTTCAGTGAAGTTTTTACCTCAGAACCATCTCAGAGTAAAAACACAGACGAATGTATTATAAAAATTAAGGAATTTATCATGGCATGGAGTAGATTTTTGAGTCAGTGTTTATATTACATGTTTATATTACATGATGTAATATAAATCAGTTACTTCTTGCCGGTTTTTATACACCCATGAACTCCAATTCTGTGCTGAGTCATTCCTCAGTTGGTAAGGTAGTTTGCCAGGGTGCGTTTCTCCCTTGTTTGCTTTATCACAAGATCTCTTTATCTTTTATCTTGATCCTTTAATACTCTTAAAGTATTGTTTGGTTGAACCCACTTTATGAAATCCATTTCATCTTGAATTAAATCATATCCCCAAGTTGATTCCAAAATTGACTCTCCTTCTGATTCCTTGTGGAATTGGTTTCTATATGACTTTAGAACTTTTTCACCCATCTTCCCGTTTGGCCGGAGCCAATTTTATTTTCAACACACGCTGCCACTCATAGATCTATTATTGATTTATTGCAGCTGGCGTCATCTTCAAACCAATCTGGACATGTGTAATGCATATAACCTTATGCCTTGTGATCACTACGAGTGCCAAATGATGCTTTTTTGGGCTCTTGAATGCCCCTGCAGGCTTACACAACAAAGAATTAAGAAGGCCCTCATGAACTACATGTATATCTACTTGGATGACATCTTGATCTTTACTCAAGTAAGGCATGCTCTGCAGCTGCTCTTGAACCACATCTGTACATTAAGTTTTTTTGTGACCAATTTTAAGTCACACGTCTTCCAAACTAGAAAGTGTAAGATGCAAGAAGCAAAAATATATGTAAACTAATACAACACATGATCAATTTTAAGACATAGAGATACAAGAGCCGGGGGTCATAAAGCTTCATAATGCGTCAGGCTGTGCTGGAAATAATTTATCAGTACTCAGTAAAAACTTAATATTATACTCTGGCCAGGCACAACATTGTGACCAGTTACCGGAGTACTGATTATAATTATTTACCAATTCACTTATTTTAACCATAGTCTAAAATATTTTGGTTTGACCTTTAAAGATGCATATTAAATATTAACATTTCAGCTTTTATTTCCAGGTATTTACATCTGGATCTAATACACAGGTCAGAAGATAGCACCTTTTGTCTGAACCTATGGGAATTGGCCTCACTGTTCCAATACTTTTTGGGGGGACTGTTTATTATTCAAGCCATTCTTGGTTTGATTTGACACCAGTATCTGTGCTATCATGCTCTATGTATAGATTTTTGTGGAGAACAGCAATGGGCTATTTTTTCATGAGGCTTAGTGTTGCCAGATTAGTTGGTTTTCTGCAAAATATAATGCAGCAGCGTACATATAAACACTTCCTATACTTTCATTTCCTGAGTTTACATAGCCTCTTATCCTCCTCTTCTATAAAGGGAATATTTTACATTGTTTCTGCTCCTAAAAGATTTTCTATATGTTCAAATCAACAAAAGCACTGTTAGATTGATCAAACAAAAGTGTTTTATTGAAAAATATTTTTATTCAATGTAGTATTACATCAACATAACTTTGGTTTTGGCCTGTCGCCCTTCACTGAGATGAACTTTTGCCCTTTAAAAAAGGAATGATTTGGGCACCCCAGGACTAGGGTCTTAGGTCTTATTTTTGCCGAACAATTGAGTGATCTGATTATTTTGAGCTGTCAAGCCGAAGACCACCTGCTTTCCACAAGAATTCGGGTGTTTGGGTGTTCTTGGCGGCAGCAATTTTGCTGTCAATCCAGTTAAGCTGACAGTTGCTGCAGTAAAGACACACACACACACACACACACACACCTAATATATAACCTCGCTACATCATCCTTTACCGTACAAAGTATGTATTTTTGTAAGATGCACTGTATTTTTCTCCAAATACAATGATTGCACTTTAAAAGTATTAAAAAGGTTATATCTTGATCTTATCTGAACAGGTCTTGTCTTGTTGACATCTAGGTTAGCCTTGACCAGTTTAAAGCTTGTAAAACTTATTGTGACAGGAACAGAACAACCAATCTGACCTGAAATTCCTTTAAATCTTGGATCACTGCTTGATTGATATCCTGCTAACTCTGCTATCTTAGTTAAAAGGAAATCTTGATCTCACTCTGAAGTGGCATCAATAAAGAGAAATCAGCTTAATTCTGAAGCAATTAAAACCACTACAGTACATTTAAGGCCAGCTTTTCTGAATTATGATCTGAAACGTGGTTGTACCTGGTTTGAGCACTGATCTGATCACTTTCTTTTAATATTAAATTTAATAATTGATCAGATTTAATGCTAGTGTTAAATGATGTAATTCCAATATGTAAAATACTGCTAGGAAAAGTTGCCATTGCCTCGGCACCCATAGTAATATACTTATGTTCTTAGGTAGAAAAATTGGCTGGCTAAATTGGAAAGTATATTGTGGTTAAAAGAACAATTAATGTGTTGGATAATGTCACATTTAAAAAGACAGTACAGCATTGTTCTATAATATTTTTCAATGCAGTTATCGAACACATTAATTTTAAACTAAGTTTGTTGATTTGATACAGGTTTAAGTGTTTTCCATGTGATTGCATCCCTGAAGCTGAAATCCTACGTAAGCTAGTCTCCTGTTGATTTGTGTTGTTTATTTTGTGTGTCTGAGTTTTGAGGGAGTTGTGTGGGCATCAGAGCGGGTACACAGGTGCCCTCAGGAGAAAAAAAACAGCAGGTGTCCAACTCACTGCCTGCCTTAGTAATTACAGCAGCTACATGTCCTGAATCCAGACTGTTGTGATCATTGATCTTCTGTTCCACCACTGTTGCTGTATTCCTCTCTGCCTTGATTTTGGATGCTTATTTGGAATGATGTAAGAATTGTGAATGCTTATGGCCTAAGGGTTATATTTTCTTGCCAACATAGTCAAGCTCTGTCAAAATGTTTCATTTCTTTTGGATGATTTCTTTTGCACATCTTTGCAGACTATTATAGGATGCACTGTATCCATTTTAATATGAAATGAGGGACTTGAGCAGTTTTTTTTAATATGGTTAATTATAGTGTGAGTCAATAAGGAAAAAATGTGCAGGCACAAGCATGAAATTATTCAGGAGAGATTCACAAGTAAATGAATCCCAGATGCAATGTGTTGGGTGCGCATAGTTTCTAATGGATCTTGTATAAATGTTTCAAAATCCTTTAATTCATCAGTTCATTGTTTTAATTATTTTTTAGCTCTATTTAGGAGTAAAATTAGCTCAGTGGTTTGAGCTCAGTGCTAGCTATTGAATGGTTGTGGGTATGAATCATAGCACAATGAAGCCACTACTGTATTCTCCCTTAAGCGAGGACCCTAACCCTCTCAGCTTTAATTATAATAATTTTCAAGAAAACCCATGGAAACATGGAATGAACTCCAAATTGACTTTTCATTTATTTATTTTATTTTAATAAAATGATCACAATTTTGTTTGTTCTAAAATGTCAGCTAGCATTTGATAACTATCACATAAACACTGGAAACCACATCCTCCTCCTAAAACTTTATTTTGATTAACCAAATCCTGTGGAAATCATGACCGAACGGAGATAGTTGCACCGACAAACACAAGTTTTAGTCAAAACACATTTAAGGTGTCTAACAAATATATGTGCAAGTGTTTTTCAGCATAAATGACTGCAAATAAACTCATTGCTTAGTCTTTTAAACAGTATTAATTAACTCTGGTCCGATGGCACTGCATCAAGAAGCGCCACTCAGCAATAGCTTATATAACCACATGGGAGAGGGATTATTTTGGCAAAGCACTTTAATACAGAGTTACATCCCCAAACGACACTTAAAACTTTACTGTGCAAAGAAGTAGCCTTATGGAAACCATATCTAGTAGAAGAGCGTACAGGTATTGGACTGGCCTGCCTGCCTGCCTGCATTCCTGACCTGTCCACAATGTCGAGAAATTTGAAGTGAAAATCTTTGATGACGCCGTCCTGCTGCACAGCTTTAGATGTGTTTACAGGAAGAATAGGACAGAATAAAATCAGAAGCATTAAGTCACTCAGTATAATTGGAGCCAAAAGTCTTTTTGGTGAGTGAAAAAGGAATGGCAACATTAAAAAGTATGTTTACTTTACTTTCCCACTTTGAATGGAATGTGTTTCAGGTCTGAAATGGAGGAACTAATGTCTTTTAATAAATAAAATTAAGTTAACCCGACAAAACATGACATATCTTGGGTTTATACTGTCTGCAGTAAAATGCAAGTCACAGAAAGTGTTTCTGCTTTGGGGTTATTAGATTATCAAATGCTGTTCTGGTATTCTCTTTAACCACACATACACACTATCAACAAAGCCCTTGTCATGTTCAATTGATACTATAATAATGTAAACCAAATACAAAAGGATGTTTCCCATTTTATAAACCTTGTCATCCAAAAAGTTACTAGTTACAAGTCTGGAAACTTCTTGGTCTCTGTGACTATCTAACAGTGTTAGCGAAGGTGGTCAAAAGCAAAAGTCTCCTTTTCTAATTACCCTTTATTCTTTGAACTTTACAGAACATACACACAATCATGCCACCTGCAGAAGTTCTCTAATGACTCGTCTATTGTGTGGTTCATTCACAATGGGTACATATTGCTGCTGGAGTCAATTTGTTTTGTGGTGCAGAGAGAATTACCTGCAGCTTAACAAGACAAAAGAGCTGGCAGTTTACTGTAGAGCTTTTGGGTCAATGCCTATTTATGAAAGAGAGGTTAGGACAGAGCAATTATAGATACCTGAGGGTCTACCTAAATGACTAACTGCATGGATAACCTAATGCCAAAGTGTATTGAACATGCATGTATTGTAGACTTTGCTTTTTTCTTTCTTTTTTTGCAAAGGTTAACAGTCTGCTATGAATGATTTACCAGTCTATTGTGTTTTTTTTCTAAGAGGCTTTCTGAAGAAACAGTGACACTGCAGAAGACCCAGTGTCATACTAGCTACAAAAATGCTGCTAATGCTCTTCATGGGACTATAAATTGAATTTATATAAACAATATAAAATTATGTTGTATTATACATAAAACACAAACCTGTATAATATTTTATTGCAATAAATGCATTTATATTTTTGCCAGCATTATAAAATCTGTGACACTGTATTGCCCTTGTTGAAAAATGTGTAGCTTTAAAGTCAAATTGAAGAGCAGATTTTATTGTATTATTTATTGATTTAAGCAGTTTCAATTGTATTTCAGAGTTTATAAATTACAGTTTTATATTACAGTGTTTTTTCAGTGTATATGTGTCAAGCACAATCTAATTATGTTACATTATTCTAGGAAATATGATGTTTCACTGGACCATGGAACACATTAACAGGTTTCCCATACATTCGTAAGGGAATTTTAAACTTTAATTTTAAACTTAACACCACATCCAGAACCGACTAATGTTGTGTTTCAAGGTACCACTGTCTATGAACTGTTGTTTTAGAAGATTGACATGCCATTTATTTCTGGATGATAACTAGTCGATGCGTCTACGTTGAGTTAATTGCTGTTTACCATAAGTTTGTTTTTTTCCATCTGTTTCTTTTAATAATTCTCCGAACATCAGGTGACATAAATGGCTTTCCTTCCTGCTGTAAATTTACAAGATTCAAGAGGACTTCCATCTGGGAAGCCATCTGCCTATTTGTTACCTGTGTGGATTCCTAATCCCAAGTGAAAGACCTGGCTGGTAGAGTTTGTTCAATTAAGCTTCTTCTAAACATTTAAATGACATTTTTAAGTCAAACAAACTGTAACCCAACTGTCTACGCAAGCATTTAATTATAAATAGGAAGGGGTTTACTAACAAGGTCTAAGCAAATAATCAAGCAAGTATCTAGAAAGCACACATTTGAGAAGCAGGCTCTAGTCTGAAAGCATCACTAGGAGAAACTGAAAGAAAAAGTAAATAAAAATACAGTAGTTTGTTTCACCTACACTTTTTCCACACTTTAAGGTTTCTTGCTGGTCTGGCTTGCAAAGTCCCACATGAACACATTTATACTTTTTATGGATTTCTTGTCCAAAGCTCTACAATTCCACTCAAGAATCCACATACACGTATAGTAACCAGCTAACCTGCTGACCAGTATGAAACAGGCAGGTAAGCCAACTTTGATGTGAATAATTTTGGCTGCTCCTGTTAGGGGTCACCTCAGCGGGTCGCGATCCACATTACTTTTATTCCGGATGCCCTTCCTGACGCAACCCTCCTATTTATCTAGGCTGGGTATCGGCACTACAATGCACTGGTTTGTGCATCCTAGTGGCAACAGAGGCACCCAGACGACCGGCAACACCCATATTCAAACAGATGAGTTCAGACTCACTACTCCACCTGGGTGCTAAAGTCAGCCTTGATGAGCTACAGAATTCCAAACCTATGCTATTTAATTACAGTATCAGCTTCAACACATCAGATGGAGTAACAAGCTAGTTGCAGATTTACATGAACTTTTCAGTTCTAAAATACTCCTATATTCATAGGGTTTACTGGCAGCGAATTAGATGGCTCACTTGACTGGGTGCATCAAGGGATGCTGATAACCCTGGACTTATACGCAAAGTCAAAGAATGTAATACAACTGCATAGACAACAAAGGTTATAAAATATGACAACTCCACACATCTGGTTACTGCTGTGATATGCCCAGTGGAATTACTGTGGTATATCTGTCTACAAATATCTGTTTGCTCCTTCTCATTCTGTCATCAACAGTCAGTCATGTCAGATTACTCAGCTAACCAGAACAAATAGGGCAGAAAAGTCAGCATGACTGTTTGGTCAGGGAATTTAAAAACGGCTCACTGTACCCAAGCTTTTTGTTTTCTATACATTTTCAGGAATCAGCAATCAATTGTTCATTGTATTTGCCCTTGTAGTTGTTATTATTGTATGGTATACTGTTTATCTTTTATACCTATCCTCTTATATACTGTAGATCAGATATGGTATGACTAGCAATGGTCACATGAGTAAGAGGGTGTAAAAAGTGTGTTAAAACAAGACACTACCAAATTACGTTTGCAAAATCTACACACAAATGGAGCACGATGACAGTGCAGTAAAAAAGGTGATGGAGAGCATTCGTAAGTCGTCCATATTTTGCAATATAGAAAAACTCTGCTTTGAAATATGCTCACACCGACAGCCTTTCACACATAAATAAATCATCCAACAGTCAGATTATGGTAAAGTCTCTTCTCAGTCTGCTTACATTTCTCTAATCCTCTTCCAGTCAGCAGTCATTACCATGTACGGAAACACCCCCAGCTCAGACAGTGCTACTCCTTATTCATGCATTCATTAATGCATCCAACAAAGTCAATGCAGCTGTCAGTTGCAGAAACTATCTGCAGAAATAATTGCCTATTTACCAACCCACTGAAATCTTTCATCACAAATAAAAGATGAAATATGAGCGTGATGGGCCCGTGTCAGCCCTGTCATTTCAGCACCAAAGCTCACAATTTCCGAAGCCCATCATTCACCTCTTGAACGCCTCCACATCTGCCTCTTCGAAGAGATTTCCATTAGATTGTCAAAAAAATAAATAAAAAATATGGCCCCTCTACTTTCTGTAAGTGCCTCTTGAGCATGTTCCAGCATGCAGTTATTTGTGTTGGTGAGTTACAACAGAACAGAGAGACTGGAGTTGGATTTCATTCATTGGTGACATTTATTTTGAAACAGCAACAATTTGTGAACTATAAAATGTGTCTTGAGGTGCAATTAAACATGCATCCAAGCCCTGACTGCTCTAAATTGTTTGTGCCCATTATTTTCAGGTGTGTTTCATACACTGTGACCCTGACCTTAATAAAGTTAGTAGTAACTACGGGGTGCTATGCAAAAGCTTACAAAACAAACTGAAAAAAAAAGTTTTATCAGTGTCTGCAATTCAGAGTAGACATGTTTCCCTGAGCTACAAGAAGTAAGAGCTTGACGTGTAGGGATTGGCACAGCAGATTATTGATCACAGCCCTTCCTATTTATCTGGGACTGTTACCAGCAATAAACTGGTTTATGTATTCTAGTGGCTAAGTATCTATAGGAAAATTCTGTGTCTCCAATTAACCTGACTACATGCTTTTGAAGTGCGGGTGGAAATTGGAGCTTCCAGAGAAAACTCAGGGACCCAGACCGCCTTGTCTGGGGATCGAATGCAGGACCTTCAAATTTCACAATCAACAATCATAGGGATGGTGGTAGCCTGGTGGGTAGAGCTTTGGACTATCAACCAGAGATTGGGGGGTCAAATCCCACTTTTGTGTCCTTGAGCAAGACCCTTAACCCTCACTGCTCCAGGGGCACTGTATAATGGCTGACCCTGCACTCTGACCCCAGCTTCCAAAGTTGGGATATGCAAAGAAATAATTTTGTTGTACTGTACATCTGTATATGTGTAATGACAAATAAAGGCTATTCTATTCTATCCTATTCTATTCTTCTTCTATCATTAATCAATAATCATCAATGATTTGAAGGAATATAAATTTTGATTTTTTTAAATAAATCCTCATTAGCTGACTAATGCTAGATAGTTGAATCATTCACAGGACACACACAATGCATGCCTGCCTATAAATATATGGTGATTGTGGACAGCATCGCCTGTGTTTTAGCACCTTCTAATTAGTGTTTTCCTCCCAGCTCACATTTAACCATTAGCAAATAAACCACCTGGACATTCACATATTTGACTCCCTGTGTAAGAACTCAGAAGCTTACTGCACAGCACACTCAAGATAAGCTCAATATTTTCTGCAGACCAATTGTTTTTGCAGTTGCTCCTATATTGCCCCAAATCGTGCTGCAAGTGATAAATCGGGTCCTGTGAGTATAAAATAAATAAAATTTAAGATTGTTGGTAAATCATATTTTACTGTGGGTGAGAATCATACCTACAGATCCTACTGGTATATAAAGGATTAGATGAATGCATGGTGGGGAAATTTAGTTGGATACAGTGGTGGCTGTGAGGGAATTCATATACATAGACTTTTGTTTGAGTTATTTTAATATATTCAGTGCACATTTTTACAAAGACAAATTGAACGAGCAAATAGGATTTAAATGAAGAATATTGATGTTTTGTTGCAGACACCCGACTAAAGGAAGCATTAAGGGAAATGCTGTTGTCTTTAATTGCCTTGGTATTGGATGCCTGCCCATTAGCTAGTACAACAAAATAAATTTTGTTTTATCTTCAACATTTCAAATTAGATGGTCAAGGTGGTTAAACAGAATGTTTTTAGATGTCCTGAGTGAAGCAAAAGGAAAGCAGTATCCAGAGATGGACACCATACTATGATTTTGACCTGAATCTGAGTAAGTTTAAATTGTTCAGCTCTCCTGAAGGTTTCTAGTGGAGCCTGATTTAATAGGTTGACCTCCTGCAAGAAAAATGTTTTTACCTTTTTGTATTTGTATCACTGACTGTTAAAAGGTGTTCTGGTGACATGGCAAAATACACTCCGCCCACACATACACCAGGAACGCATCTGAATGCATTTTCAAATGGTAGCAAAATGTTAATATAATCTGTTTTATGCCTTAATTAAATGATTAGCCATTAGATCGTCCCATTAGATTTGGCATAAGCACAATTACAGACATTTTGTAATTTGCCTGTTTTGCAGTATATTTTCTGATGCTTCTGTTTCAATTCTCTCTAAAAAAAAAACAAGTTGAGACATATGGCTGTAAAGTTACCACAATGCTGCTAATTCTCTGCTAAAATGATGCTTTTAAAGTAAATAAATACCGGATTACAAATGCTGTTTACATTTAAAACAGCACTATGAAGTACATCATACTGAATCTGTTAGTATGTCTAACAGAAATCAATTCAAGACTCTCTCTAGAGAAAATAAATGCCAATACTTAAATGTGTAAGCTTTAACATTAATGTTGGACAAGAACGACTTATCAGTTGTAGTTCCAATTTATTACAGAAATGGTTGTGGTCAGGGCTTTAAATAACTTTTATTGTTTGTAAATGAGCGCATTTGAATTATAAGCTTCATAAATCAGAAGTTGTTTAGTGTCACATTGTACACATTGCATACACAATGTAAATATTCGTTATTTATGTATTTTACTTCTGTATTTATAGAGCTATTGAGGTGGTTTATTTAGGTATCACCAAATAATGATTTGTTTGTTTCCTCTTCACCTGGACTCTTTTGACCAGAGCACACATTCTCACTGTTTTCTCCATCTAAGATAGCTTAGCCCCAGAGACCTCAGCAGCATCTCTGTATTGAATTGAGTTATTGTTTTTTTCTTTTCCTAATGTACTTTCAGGTTGTATTACTTCATGTGGTACCAACAGTAACAACAGTTTTCTTCCAAGTGCTTTAAGTCCTTGTGGTTATATGACGGGTCATGCACGTTCAATAGTTCCTAGCTGGTCTCTACACATACTGCCATTCAAAACGATGTGACAAGGTGGCACAAGCGTCAGCTTCTCAAATAATGTCTACCGAAAGTGCTTAAACTTCACCAGCACACGGTGTCTGATGACAGTGCTCATAAATCCAGCAGACCACAATGGTGGATCTTCAATTAATCTAGTGGGTGGGGCTCTGGTGGGGGTTTACAAGTGAACCATAGCTCTTACATGCACTCATTCACATCCAGGACTAATCAGTGTAGAATTTAGTTTATTTTGGAAGATGTTAGGAAGTAGATGGAGTTTCTGGTGGAAAACCACATACACGTTGGGATAAATTCCTCAAAGACAGAAAACAATGTGATGATAACATTGAGGTTATCAAGACCTCCTCTCTTCAGTATGTAGGTAAAATCCTGTCAGGTAGAAAGCATGGTCCAATTAGAAACCCAGAACTGAAGTCAAGCTCCTGAGAGAGAGACAGAGAGAGACAGAGAGAGAGAGAGAGACAGAGAGAGAGAGAGAGAGAGAGAGAGAGACACTGAGAGAGAGAGAGAGAGAGAGAGAGAAACAGAGAGAGACTGAGAGAGAGAGAGACTGAGAGAGAGAGAGAGAGAGAGAGAGAGAAACAGAGAGAGACTGAGAGAGAGAGAGACTGAGAGAGAGAGAGAGAGACTGAGAGAGAGAGAGAGAGAGAGAGAGAAACAGAGAGAGACTGAGAGAGAGAGAGACTGAGAGAGAGAGAGTTTGTGAATGACGAGAGATCCGACGTTCTCTAATGGATACTACCGGAATAATAACAGATCGG
>JAYDZG010000002.1:11794944-11811900 GCA_034509265.1 Microcambeva bendego
GTCTGGTGGTCCTAAACTCTGTAAAGCTGCTTTGTGACAATATCTATTGTAAAAAGCGCTATACAAATAAAATTGACCTGACTTGACTTGACCTCTAACCACCAGGCCATGGCTGCCTCCTATTTCCTATTGGGGAAATGCTTCACATCAATGATATGTGAAATGCAAGTATGCACAAAGTATATTCTCTGTATATTGAGAACCAACAGCACTGGTTCAGCTGTAATTATCAGTATTTGTATAGATATTGCTTTGACAGATTTAGCATTTAGTACCAGCAGAACTGTTTCAACGTTCAAGTGTTTTAGTGTTCCAGTCAAACCATTAAAGGAGAAACTGTTTAACTTTATTTACAAAAAGTACATGGCCATGGAATGAATTATATAAATCTATTTTTTTTACGCTGACTGCTTCCATTAAATGCTTTTGTCTTGTCCACTGAGAGTGCAGTACCTCCTGTATCATTCTGTAGCAGATGGGTAAGAAAGAGTGCATTTTTGTTGGTGAAGCTAAAAAGGATAAAAAATACATTGATACCAGAAGAAGAAGAAAAATCTTCAAATGGTCTTTATTTTTCCATTTCAGAGATTTGAGTTTGGATTGATAACCACTAAAGACTCTCTGGAGTTTAAAACGACACTAGGCAAACAATCTATATATCGCGCTGAAAATTCTGATTGATGCTGTTTTAATAACTACAGAATAGAAGGGAAATGCCTAGATTCCCATTTTTCTTTCTTTGTAACTCTAACCATCCACTCATATAGTTTAATAATTTAGTAAATCAGTAATTTAAGTTTCTTAACAAAGATTTATTGCCTTTCTAAGGTGATATGTAGGGTCAATACTTTTGCAAAACACATTAATATAAAGTCAACAAGCATGAAGAACATCAGTGGTATAATATGACTACATTGAAAGTGATCAGCTAAGTATTATTTCTCAGGAATACAGCAGTTTACAGTTTGGAACACAACCACTAGCATTTCAGGAAGCATTCAATTATTTTAATGTTTAAATGTTAACTTTGAGTTGCAGAAGTCAATGTCTATGACTAAATACACTATACCCAATGTGTTACCAAAAAGTGATTTAATTAGCATTATTATTACACAATTAGCACCACTAGAAATTACAAAGATGTTTTCAAATAAATAATAGTCCATAAATAAATTAAATCCATTTCAGAGATTTAAAAAATCTGTCCTTTCTGACAGGCCAAATGAAGTTAAACACGCTTACCCAAAGCATTTTGTGGAAGAACCATTGGAGTAATTAAATACAATTAAACCTTTTAGATGAGACCTGAACATCATGCTGTATAACTTTGTAAAAAAAACAATCGTCCAAAAATACCCCACATATATTACAGTGCAAGAAAATGGAATAGGTGAGGTTTTTTTTGCCTTTAATTAAAAACAGCAGGGGACTTTGGCAGCTCAACAGCCATGGGAACTATAATCCACCACCAAGTGTGAAGAAGAGCTATGATGTCAGACTTTTAGGAATTTTGAGGGATGGGACAGGCCATTTTATGGTTAAAAGGACATATACAGTTGGGTTACTTGCTACTTTTGGATTATTGTGTTCATGACTTGAGTGATACATCTAACACAAACAACACATGACAAGGTCAGTTGCAAAAATAGGAAAGACAAGGGATATTCCTCAAAAGCTGAGAGAGTTTTTTATTTTATTCTACCCAAAGGGTCTTGGGTATAAGATGATTAAAAAAACATCACAAGAGGAGCATTGGAGCATTTTTATGGAGGTTTAAACATGATACAGCTGCAAACCTGGCTAGCCATGGAAGAAAGCCCCAAATAGGATGTGAACTCCATTGAAAGAAGGCCGTATTGTCATTGTGTCTTTAAAACATTGAGTTTTTATTTTTATTTATTATTTAGTAACAATAAAAGGGTGTTTTTTATAATCTAATGGGTGAATGGCTCATATAAAAGTGGCACTGCTCAAATATTGACATCTTAGTTTCAGCGAAGGGAGTCTGTGTGCACTTTGAGGGATTTTGCTATAGCATAACTATTAAATTACTTTTAAAGTGATTGAACATCACATTTTTTTAAATCAACATCTTTGTGCGTTTTATTCCTTGTGAAGCATGAGGTTTGTTCTTTTGTCTACGCAATAAAACTGCAAACCCTGAGGACATTACTGCTGTCCAACCTCATTATCAATCTACTAGCTCTGGTTCCTGCCGTAACCTTTTAACAGCTTCATTAATCCCATAAGACATTAGCACCGAACCATCTGCATAATTTTAAAAGCAGAGAAAATAATCTACAGAAGTAGAAATCTTTCCAGTTCTGATTCTGAAACATTTGGCTCACTGTGATTTCTCACCATATGCTCATAAAAAATGGTAATTTGTTTCCAAATTAGAAAGTCAGATTTGCCAGATGCTTTAAGTATAAAACCACACGAGAATTTAAGATGGCATTAAAAAGTTACTCTGACATTTTGATAAATGTGAAAAAGCCAGTTTTCTGAGGAGTCTAGCTGAGAGATGATTAACCTTTATATATTTTTTGTAATATCTAGACCTCTTAGAAGTTGTTGGTACTTATTAACAGCTACGAACCAATAAATAAAAAGTATATTTATGAATGTGCCCTTTAAATTTGTCTAAAATGAATTCCATCCTCCTATGAAGGATCCATCTTTTCACAGTGTGTTCAAGGGACATGCTTCCCCATATACTGATTTCCTGTTAATTTTAATGGTTTTGTTGCACGTCCTGTGTAGTATATTTTTATACCACTGAGCTGTAGAATTCCATAAAGGATTCATTGTTCAGAACATTTTTATTTTGTAAAACAGTATGGTTCATGAATTCAAAGTAATCATTATTGACTGTAGGGTAATATTCAGTATCAAAGCTTTGACAAGGGCCAAAGTGTGAAGGCTAGATGACTGGGGGGGTTTAGTCCCTTCCTTAATAAATCTGCCCTGACATTGTTCATCATCAAATTGTTCTTACATATATATTCTCACAGCCTGCTGTGCCTATTTTGTAAAATTGCAGCTGCAGAGTTTTCTGTCCAGGTAGGGATGGAAGCTAAGCAGGTATGCTAGCTATACAATCCTGGATAGCCTGACTGGATTTTATTGATTTGCTGCTGGAAGGACTGCAAAGGAGCAGTGCCACAATTCAATCTGAAGCACATTAGCAAGTGTTGAATTGCTGATGGGCTGCAGATGGTCTCGGTGATTTTGCCCGGCCACTTTCCACTGTCTGATTTAATTGCACTTTCTGCATATTAACGCTCTGAAAACATCCAATCTTGTTTAAGCTCTGATGCTGAGCAGGGTCAGGCCTGGTTTGTAATCAGATGGTAGACAAGCAGGAAATGACAGGTGTTCCAAGTACACTTTGCATAAAACATGAATAGTCCATATTTACAGATCATGCTGAGAGAAAATTAACTGTTGAGTCGTGTATTTGTTCTGATAATGGAGTGTTTGTGCCAAATGTGGTCCAAATGTAATTTTCAATTATAGATCATGAAGAATGATGGACAGCAGATTAAATCTAAATACTAAGTTTAATTATGTTTTCATCATTCATAGAGCATGAGTATGACACTATTGTACGTCTCATGTGAGACAAAAATCCCACCTTGTGTTTATCCTGCTGTGTAGTGAGGTATCTGTAAAGTATGGGAAAAATATGAGCAGCATGAGTAGTTACAAGTAAGGTCAAAAGTTTACTGTGTTTATTGTGAGGGACATGTATGTAATGTTAAATTGGGTCCTGGGACCAGACCATAATCAAAGATTTTTGATTATATTAATGTAAATAATACGTTTTCTGGACTGTTATGAATATTAGTAAAGCTCGGTGCATGAACTGTGTCAATGTTGGGAAACACTGTCATTTTCACGTGTGGTGAATGTTAAATTAAGGTAATTGCTCAGCGTGAACATGTGATGTTGGGGTGTGGGCAGAAACAGTTTATTTGCATTATGTGACATGTTTTGTATTGCCCAAAGACCTATTCTAACTTTAAAAGAGTATAATATCTCCCCTTTAATGTATTCCATGATTATGGGGATTATGTGGGACTGAAAATATTTTAGGCTTTAAATAATTGGGTTGTTTTGACATTTATATACTGGAAAATAACACAAATACAATATAAAACCAGTAGTACCCAAGTTGAGCGTCATTATACTTCATAATGGCAGAGATCTTGGAATACTGTATTCCTTAGTGAGGTCAGTTTGGGCACAGTCACATGAGAAGCAGCAAAACCTTCACGGCTATTTTGTTTCATTATGCTTTTTCATCTTGGAGATCTTAGTAAGTAATGGCACATTCATATGCAGAGTGGCACTCACTGTGCACTTTTTCCAAAGTTATATAGGGTAAAGTGTTCATCTAAATATTATTTCTCAGGAATACAGCAGTTCACAGTTTGAGACACAACCACTAGCATTTCAGGAATCATTCCCATATATTGCATGTGAAATATAAAAGATGTGAAATTGAAGACCTTGCTTCAAATGTCCCACTTACTTCTCATTTAGATTAATTCACAGCATTGATCGAAAGTCAGAATTAAATGCTTTTGCATAAACCTATGAGGATGCTAAAGGCAATTATAGCTGCAGTGTTACTAGTGTCTATTTTATTCTGTTTGTGGTTTGTTTGACAACCTTTTTCTATTGCTCTTTTTATTTGGTCATTCCCACTATTTCCAGCCGTAGCATTATGGCTTTATCGTGTTCTTGTGGCAGCTGGTTTTCTGAGTCTTCCTCTCTTGTTTTTTGGCAGGTGTTTGGTTTGTAACGCTCCGGTTAGCTGGTGCAGTTGCAACCCAGTACAATTAATTTATTTTCCTCTCCTTATTTGTAGTGTCTGCCAGTGTGGTGGTGTTTCCTCTTTGTTCAAGCTGTATTGTTTTGTTCATTTATTCTATAAGAATTGATTGTTATGTCTTGGTGAAGTTGCATACAGTTGGGTTCAACCCTTTAACATTGCAGGTCAGATTATATAAAAGTGGTTGGGGGTGTTCAAAGGTTCAAGCTCTGCACCACCAAGATTTAAGGCTTGTTTCAAATCTGTGTTTCTTTGGATAGAATCATCTACTATATGAACAATTGAAAATATACATAAATATTAGTTGAATAAATAATAAAATATACATGGAGCATTGTTGACTCCCTGAACTAGTCATGTCAGATAATTCATTTATTTGTGGATTATTCAGCTGCTCTTATCCAGAGCAACTCACAGACGTGCTTTCATAGTAACATTACTGTACTCTAGTTTAAGTAGACAACAGAGTCTAAAAATATAGATCTGCTGAACCTAGTTAAAACCAAATTGTTTTTAGAGAATTAATATGTACGTTCATGTCAGCCTAAGTGTTTTATAATAGGTATTTTTAGTCATTTTTTAATACAGAGTGAGATTCATTTCATCAATTGTGTACAAGATCAGAGAAGAGTATTGATGCTTGTTTACCTCAATTACAGAGCAGGGTTTTATTTGACTCGCAGGTAGCTTGGGGCTGGGCCATTTCTTGCTTTGTAGGTAAACATCATTGTTTTAAACTGAATGCAGCTCCAGGGAGCCAGTGAAGAGAACACAGCAGTTGGATCATGTGTTTAGGACAACCCCTAAACCTATAGGACAACACCTAAACATTTTACATTTGGGAGTCATCTGTGGCCTAGTGGTTAGAGAACTGGGCTTGGCACCAAACCTCTAACTACTCCCCGGGCACCATGGCTAGGGCTGCCCACCGCTCTGGGCACGTGTTCTCACTGCCCCCTAGTGTTCTCAAATGTGGATATGTGTGTTTCACTGCACAGTGATGAAAACAGTATTCAAAATTCTAAAAATTATTAACTAAATCAGTATAAACATTCTCTAAAACATTATTTTGTTAATGTGCTGCAGTGTTGCTCATTACTGCAGGTCTGATGGGTGTACTTACAATTCTATGGATCAAATTCGAGGTTTTGTCATGATGCCAGAAATGTGTCATTGATATAGGTATGTAATTTGGACCATATGGGGAGAAGAAGTTGTGAATGAATAAGGCAGACTTAAGAAATATTTTAGTCCATTGCCTGTATCATTTTTGTCACATGTGTATGGATCCAAATTGCCACATTTTTTGTTTTTGAAATCTGAGATACTTTAATAGAGTGGATCGATCACCGTGATAACACGAACTCACTGTCCTGGAGGAGGTCTGCAGTCATCTGGGAAAAAATAACTTAGTCATCACTTCTTCATTTTTTTCTTCTTTCAAGGTGCTCTTGATGTGTCACAGAGAAGGAAGAAAGAGTTTATTGATAGAATAAGGCAATAATTGACAAGTGTGTTCTGCCCTAAGTGTTCATCAGTTTTGGTGCCTGTCAGAGGCCTAGAAGAGTTTGCTTGAGTCATCCATACCCCTACCAACCCAAAATGATATATAATGTACTAGTATTTTATTATGTTCTGAATATCAGAAGCAAATATTTGGGAAAAGGACAGAATGACGTGTGGAAATGCCCAGTAAATACTTGTCTGTTCTTTTTCTAAACTTTCTTGGCTCTTGATCACTTTGAGTCTACTTGAGTCGAGCATGCTAAATAACTAAATAAATCTCATAGTGTGAAAAGAATCGCAAGCAAATTTTGAGTAACAGTGAGTGCTATGTTGAACAGCAGCCAACGAGAACGCTAGATTTGGGACAAGGTGCAACCTCATCCCATATGTTGTAAAAACACAAGACAGGGGCATAATATAGTTTCTATCATAATATATTGACACACCCAAGCTTTACAGTGTTTGTGACCTTATCATCCACACCAAAACATAATTCCAACTCGGACAATAATTATTACCCTCCAACTCACTACATAATTAGCATTAGTAATATTATAAATATATATTATTATTATTATTATTATTATTATTATTATTATTATTATTATTATACCCTGGTGGTTGCATAGCCCAGTCCACTCACATAGAACCTCTCAACACTTCTTTTTTGGGAGACCAGACAGACTCATTTGTGATTCTTCCTAATGGTAGATTGTGTAGTGTGTGACTCCTGATTGGAAGAGATCCTGCTGCGTAGTGTGAATTGTGAACTGCACATCAAAGTCTTGTAGTGTTTAATAAGCTGTATGACCAAATGTATGTGGACTCCTAACCATGAGCTTGTTGGACATATATATAATTTTTTGCCTCTGTCATAATTTTGCAACCATTAAATCTCTTGAAAAACCAATCAAAAATATCTATCAATATTGAAAAGGTCATGATCTTATTTAGAATGAGAATGCATGGTTGCTTTCGATCCAAGTTCATCCAGAATGTGCTCAATAAGGTGGTGGTCAACGCTCTGTGCACAAGGCTAATGGAGTTCTTCAACATCTAACCCATTGGGTGATGTCTAGGACAGTTGGTTAAGTGTGTTCTTTAAAGCATCTTCAAATTTCAGGACTTTATTCCTGTCTATCTGTGTTTAATGCAGGTATGGAGTGACAGACATAAATAAAAAGCCCTGTCGGGGGGTTATCCTTCATTATGCCAAGCATATCTACCTTATTCCACATGCTGTATTTCAGAATGTTTTTTTATTCTTTATTTGTAACAATGCTGTAAAAAGCTCCTATAGGGTTTTGTCAAAAACTAAGGGAGGAGGCCAAATTAATAATGTGGTCCGTGATCCACTGTGGCGACCCCTAATGGGAGCAGCTGATTTTTTTTTTACAATGCTGTAAATTACTGCAGGTAGAAAGGCATATGGGTCTACATAAGTTAGAGAAATTGAGTGTTTGATGCTCTGCAGTGGATTGGCATTCTGTCCCTGAGTGCCTGCAACCCATATCAAGATAAAATACCCACTGAATTTAAATAGATGAATAAATAAATTGCTTTCTGTGAAAAAAATATGCCATGATGGATTCATGAACCCACGTCCTACAGGCTAGAACTAGCTTCACCAGCAATTTTAGAGGATGCGTGGAGGGTTGTAAAGTTCTTGAACTCTATCTAAACAACCTGCAGACATAAATGTACCATCATCCATAGCAAAGCTGTATAATCTGGTTCTAAAACGTATTTTGCCTAAAGGACTAGTGTCTGCTATTGTGTGTACTGTTGGCAGTGGCCATTTATTATAGTGGGAGAAATTGCTTTGGGGACACACAGTGTGAATCTGCTGAAGTAGATTCATGGTGGGCATGAGGGGAGAAGGGGGAAAACATTTCACACTCACACCTCTGGATCTAATGCCATTACAACATATTTTAGCTTTGCTGTGCAACCACAATATGGGACAATGCAGTCAGCAGGTTTTTTTGCAAAGCTGTAGCCCAAGTCATCAATCATTTCCAATGTTTCATCTTTCTAACTCAGGACTGCCACTGTGCCCTGATGGGGATATCAATATTGGTTCTTGTAAAATATTTATTAAAACATAAGTCATTCCCTTTATTTTAATTACCTGGATTTATCCTCTGGGTTCAATAAAGATTTAGAGCTCTTGAGGCTGAAGGGTGACATGCTGAATAGTTAGATTATGGTGAATCATGAATTTTTGTTGTCGCTTTATGGATTAAAAGAATTATGAGAATGGATTTATACATCAAGCCAAAGTCTTACATTTTGAATGCTGCATTAGTTTAGGTGGATGTTTTATTTTTAAAAATGCTGTTTTCTTTCAAAAACCTACAGCTGAAAGGTTCAAGCCCTTAAGATTCCTGGTAGAATTATAGGCTACACATATCCAGAAATAAATGCACATTCATCTACTTAAATGACTGCATGCCAAGCGACAAACAATTTACTTTACTTTTAAATGAATGGCAAGGAGTCTAAAGAATTAGAATTTTTATATTCAGTCCTGATAACATTTCTCCATTACAGAGAACTTGGTTTTTGCTTCTATGAGACGCTTGTGTGAATATGTGTCTGTCCTCTCGAAAGCTCTTCATGCTGAGCACATAAGGAAGAAGCTGAACTGTTCATGGCTCATTTACATTGATTGCCAGGCTTTTCTTTCGCTGGGATTTTTAGCAAATATCGACCTACCGTCTGCCTGATTAATCTTCTATAAGGGCATCAGCAGTCAATTAGTGTCTGAAATGTGCTTTAAATTCAGGGTGTTCTTCATCTTCTCACCGATTTGCTCTCACAAAGGGCCTGGAACTTCTATATAAGTTCACATTGAATCATTTACAGCCTCCCAGCCAAATTTTCACCAGCGTTTGCATTTTCTTCTAGTTTCAACACATCCTAAAGAAGTTGGGACAGTAAAGCATTTACCACTTGTTGCCATTCCTTTTCACCACACTTAAAAATGTTTTGTCATCGAAGCTACCACGTGATTAAATGTTTCAGGTTTTATTTTCCCATTCTTCCTGCAAACATCTCTAAAGACGTGCAATTATACACAACGTTGTCATATTTTTGGGACAAGTCAGGACTGCAGGCAGACCAGTCCTGTACCCTCTTCTTCTACAGCCATGCCATTGTAATTTGTGCAGCATGTGCTTTATGAAAAATCCATGAACGTCCCTAGTAAAGATGACTTCTTGAGGCTCTATGTTGTACTATTTTGCAGTAACACTGCCATCATAAAAGTGTAAATTACATTTGTCAAATGCACTGACACAGCCCCATACAATGTCATGATGGCTCTGGTGCACATGACGTCCATGTTTTTCAAAAACGGCCGGGAAAGCTAATTTATTTGACCACATTTCCACTCTGTGATGGCTCATCCAAGATGTGTCTTAGCAGAGTAAACTTTTAAGTGGCATTTGTACATGCAACTCTGTATTTTGATGCTTAACAAAGGCAAAAAGTAATCCCATGCCCTTGTGGTTCGGTCAGCTATTGTTGAGTGTTGGTTCTTGATGCAGTGCCAGTCTGAGGGATCAAAAATCACAGTCGTTTAGCTGAAGCGAGGATTTTACACAGCGAAATCAGTCCTTGAATCGTTATGCACGATAGAAGGAGAATTATGTTAATCCCTTCCAATCTTTCTTTAAGGTACATTGGTTTGAAACATTTCAATAATTTTCTCAGACATTTGTTGATAAATGGCAGATCCTCTGGCCATGAGATCCTCTTTCCTGGATGCTGCTTTTGAACCAAACAATGATTTCAATCACCTGTCAATGTCACCAGTTTGTGAATCACAGTATATTAGAACCACACTCCAAAAAGGCACAATTCCTGTTTTATAAGAAGGGTGAATGTCAGGGATATATTAAATGTCCAGCTGGTTGTAGTTGCTTATACTACACATGTGAAATGCATATGGTCTTGGAAAACAAGACCATATGCATATGAGCCAAATTGTTTTGGCCAAATAATAAGATTATAGTACCTTACAAACAAGTATATTGGTTTAATATTGGTGATGGGAAGAGTGTATCACAACACACAGTGGATTTATCCATTTTGCTTATCGGGGATATTTCATCTCGTCATTGCACTGTATTATGTGCAGTAATGGTGTGAATATCTGGAGTATCACAGTTTGCTTTTACCTTCAAGAATTACTGCTAAAATAAAGTTTAACTATCTCAAAGTTAAAATCTATCTGGGTCAATAAAAACATCAGTTGAGATCAGTGTGCTGTTCTTGCCCACCATTAACACTTTATTGCTTCAATGATCATCGACCCTGGCAGTTTGAGCATCTGATTTTGCTGTATATCAGTTTAAAAGCTGGCCTATTAAGATTAGGATAGCAATTTAAAATGGTGTGTTTATGTGTGTGTGTCTTCCTCAGGTGTTTCAGCGCAGAAAAGATGGCTCTGTGAATTTCTACAGGGACTGGGATGCTTATCGAGAGGGTTTTGGGAAGATCACAGGGGAACATTGGCTTGGTAAGTCCTGGTTGCATGCTCCGAGCAATCAATACCATAGAGGGTTGTTACAGAAAAGGAATCCACTGGGGTGACATAAGGTAGCAGTGTCTTGTTGGCTCTTAAAAGTAGAAAGGGTTGTGGCAACCCAGTGGTTACTCTCAGTGCAACTGTATAGATTAGAGAACAGGCGAGTGTTCAATTCTTCTGGATAGCTTAGAGCCTTTTGTCCAGTGTGTTGCTGCACAGCACTCAACACTTATCCATGGCTTGACTGTGAAATCCTCACTATTCTTTATTGGTATGGTCCAGTGGTCCAAATAATAATCTTTTTCCCCCCTTCAGCTACTCCTGTTAGGGGTCACCACTGCAGATTGCAATCTGCATTATCGATTTAGTACAGTTTAATGCCGATCCCCTTTCTGACACGATCCAAAATTATCTGGACCTGGGGCCGGCAATGTACTTGTTAATGCATCCTAGTGGCATCCCACTTACCAAAAGGATAAGTGTCTCAAATTAAGCTGACATATTTTTGGACTATGGGTTTTGTTTATTTGTTTGTTTATTCTTACACTTATTCATTACACAAGTCGTTATGTTACACAAAGGTTACATCGAACATGGACAATTTTGTATCTCCAATTCACCTTACATGTTTTTTTAGTTAATTGCGCTAAAAACAAAACCTTACCAGTCTACATATGAACAGTCTATCTATCGCTGTATCTCTTTACTTTGTAAGGCACCACGACAGGTTTGATAAATTTGCTCCAGTAGAAAATGAACGACAATTTCTGTGTGCACTTTTCATGTGCAGTTCAAATTGTGGTTATTGAGCCACCTAATAAAACCCCTTCACTGAGTTTCAGGATGTTGTTAAAATGTGCCTGAAAGTTTTAACAGATCAATAAGGGACATGAGGAATCTGTGCACAATTGACCTTTACGACCAATAAGAAGGGCTAGATGAAATAAAGATCACATCAACCGTGTACTAACATAAGAATAGACATAAACAGAATAAAGGTAAAGATTTTTCAGTTAAAAACCTTTTATTTTTTGAAGTAACAGTAGAAACAACATTACAGAGCTGGCAGGTAATTTTCATCAGCAAAGGGCTTTCCTAAATTCATTCCCATTCCCATAGTTTTCACGAAAAAAGAGATGCTTTAAATGCTTTATATGAATTAATAATAATTAGATGCACACACCTGATAGATATGTACTGTACATTTAAAGGCTTAAATGTAGGGCCAATATCATCCAAAATATGCATGGAAATGCATAGTTTGTAAAGATATGGTCAGGCATAAACAGAAAGCTTAAATGGTAATACTACTTAAAGGAATCTCAGGAAGGGGTGATCGCAGTTACTCACAGACAGTGATCCAAGAAGAGTCAAGCAACAAGACACTGCAAAGCTTCTGAGCAGCATCTTACATAAGCTCCTGCCATAGTCCTCTGAAGACTTAATTTATTTATTTAATGTATCATTTCTTCCAGGATGACTTGTTGCTGTTTTGCAGTTTAGAACTTTTCACCATATAATCAGCTTCATAAGTCTCATTCCAGCTTTTTTCCAGCCGGCATGTCTCACTCCTGCTTTTTATGTAAAGCATAAGGTGCCACCTGCTACTGGCTTACACAATTCACACCTAAAGGGATTAAACACTTGACACACTGCATCGTAATGATCATCTGTTACACCTTGTTGGCAGTTTCATATAATCCTCTCTGAAAATACAAACAATTTTATGTTCCAGTTTTCACTCTTGCTTCCTGTTCTGAGCAGCCGTCGACTAGTGAATGTTTGGCCGGATTATTCATTAACAGAAATGTGACCACAGACAATACAGACCTCAAAAACATCCCAGTAACTGATAGTGGGTGCCAGAATATCAAATTCATCATTACAAAAAACATTTTTTAATGTTTTAAAAGTCTCAAAAGTAATGACAATATATGCCGTTCAAAGATAAATGACATTTAAAAAGACATTGTGATTGTATGTGGAGGTTTATTACAGCATCTGAGCTGAATAACCTCAAAGTACAGCCACACATTTATTTTTTATTAATCGATTTATTTAACTCTCATTAAAACCTCTAAGTTATTCTAGAAAATAACTTTGACTGATAAATGTTACCCATACTGTAAGGTCCTGGGTTCGATCCCCTAGTGGGACAATCTGGGTCCTTTCTGTGTGGAGTTTGCATGTTCTCACAGTGTCCGTGTGGGTTTCCTCCGGGTCCTCCGATTTCCTCCTACAGTCCAAAGACATGCTACCAGGTTGATTGGAGACACGGAATTGTCGTGTAGGTACCTTTGATGGACCCCATTCCAATATAGCTTGTCTCCTCTGCTCCTTATGTTAAAATCACAATATATTTATACCCAAATAAAAGAGTTATTTGTTTTCAGACCTAATTAGAAGAAGACGCACCACTCGATAATAGTCTCTTTGAAACATACATTATTAAAGATTAGGGCACTTGTGATAATGAAGACGTGGCAGCTCAGTAGAACAACATGCAGAGCAGATGGTGCATAGAATTTTATATCTTCGTCTGCTGATTTGTACACTAATGGATTTGAGACTGTGATGCCTGGATCCCTTTTATTGAGTCTTTGAACATAAAGGCTTTTGAAGATTGTACATATTTTACATCATTTTATTTGAGAGGCTTTGTATCTTCTTTCAAAGTTATTTGTTTCCAGTGAAAAGACTTATTCTTTTTTAATAATTTGGTCTTTTTACAGAATAGATTTATCTTCAGTCCTGTGAAGGTCATACAGTAGGATAGGAGCTGCTGTGTCTGTTCAGCCCGCTCAGAAAGACCTCAAACAGAATGCCAGTGATACAGAGACATCTATCAAAATATCCTCGAAAAGAATGTATCTGCAGGGAGAGAGTGCCGATCACAGGACTTTAATGATCCCTACACCATCTTTGCTTGTGAGGCGTAAGCCTGTGGTTGGTCCTCTTTACCGAGATCAAGATTTTTGTCCCTGTTATCGAGTAACCTGCTTGTGGAATATTTCACTTATATATTTAAAAATGCGTACATATTTTTTTAAGTGTGTTGCTGGGAACAAATTGAAACTTAATTAACAAATCAAGTGAAGTAACAAATTGTATTGGCAAACAAAACATGAACAATATTTTCTGAGAGCATTCTAAAGCATCTCTGGTGTTAATTAAGTGTTATTAATCAGAAGACCAGTCACACTGTCCATGGTAAATTCATGCGAAATTCTTTGTACACCTTTTAAATAAAATAAAATAAAATAAAAAAATCTAAATAATATTTGATTTGTTGTGATAATTTTTCAGTAATATTTGGCATTTTTCTTAGTTGTAATAGTGGGAACTTGTGTACCAAAAATCAAATTCTGAGATGGTCGAGGATGACCGACTTCCAAAATCTGTTGATTCGGCGTAGAATGGTCCCTAAGTAAAAGCATGAACAGAGCATTGATGTGTGTGCCAGTCTACACTGAATGGCTAATCATTGGCAGAGTAAATATTTAGGACAGGAATTGTGGACTCCCTCTTGTTGCAGGGTTGGTTGGGGGGAGTTTCAAAGGCTAAGCAAATAAAAGAATATGTGCCTGTGACAGTCAGTCAGTGAGTCCGGATTTAGTTAAGCTTGATTAGTTTAATTGCTTAGAAATCTTTGTAATCTACTAGTTGGGCATCAACACAGATATGAAAGTTTATGTCTGGCAGGAAGTGTGGAGATGGGAATGAACATCGAATAATAATAATAATAGTGGTGACAGAAACAGCACCTGGTGGTAGACCTCTGCCGAACAAGGTGTGCAGGTCAGAATGGTTCACTTTGGCAACCCATTTATACAAGAACAGCTAAAAGAAAGATGACGTGACATTTGAGTTTAAGTTCAGAGGGAATTTCGTTGTCTGAAACCCAAAACTACTATGTTTTACAAATTACGATATCTTTGACAGAATTTCAAAGCAGCTTCTTTGGACCTCATATATTTGGCATAGTATGACAGTAAGAGAGACAGATCTACGAGACAGACCCTCCTGCTACACAGAAAGAGGAGTGTGATTAAATATTAATGACTAAGCCTGGTTGCATAGGGAGAAAAGATGAGTCGAACCCACTGTATCAGACTCCACTGTCACAGCATGATAAGAAAAAACCTGTTCACCTCATATTCAAAAATAACGTTTTCATTTATTCACAGCCGATTGTAATTTAGACAGGTGGCACAGAGGGGCAAAAGGTTGAATCTGTGCTACTGAATTGCTTTCCTAGCCGGTCCTGTCAACCATTCACTGCCCCAACTGTCAACTCGGATTCTTTCTCTCCTTCCATTCCATGCTACAGTAAAATAATTCTCCAGGTTATATGACTCTCGGGAGTACCAAAAAAACTACAAGCCCCACGATGCACTTCACGTCACATTTACCTTAATTTCCCACACCTGCCATACAAACCCTCCCCAGCTCTTACATATTGCATGGCATTGCTCCTTTTCATCTACTCTAGCCGCTAAGTCTGCATGTTGATAGATATCTTATTATGTTAGCATTTCCTGCTTTTCTAGACGACTTAGCAAAATGTGTGCTTTTGCTAGTATTTAGCTAGTTCTGTAGTCTAGTTTAATCCTTTATTTTCGGTTAGCTTTATTGACATTAGGATTTTCTGTAGCATTGGCATATTGCTTAGTTAAGTATCTTGTTAATTGCTTGACTTTGCTCAAGTCGATGTTTTTTTATGAACAAAACACATTTCTTTCCAAACATTTGCTTAAACTAATTCTGCAAAACTGAATTCACGAGTTTCCAAAGTGAGAAAACCATCATTCATCCTGTAACTATTAAGCAGAGTAAGTCCAAATTCAATATTTACTTACCTTACTGATGAAAAACTCCAAACTCTGCAATTACACTGGAACACAAATAACTCGCCTGCTTAAATGTTTTCTCTAGTAAATTAGAAAACGTGAGATTCTTCTGAGTTAATTATACTTAATTGTTCACAGTAGGGTATTTAAGTCTTTTTAAAATAGTAAATTCCAGTAAAAAAAAAACATCTACCTGACAAGCTAAAATTGAGAATGGAGAACTCAGACCATTGGCTTGTCTGCAGTAAGTGACTAAATGTTGAACAATTTCATAGCAACTCGATTTGATAAGTAGCTGTTGGATCCTAGAAAACAAGGATTAAGGAACAAGGTTACCAAACACATACTGAATTAAATAAACAGCCTTAACACTAGAACTAAAACTAAATAGTTTTATGTGTTTTGGGTGATACTCACTGATGGTATTTTAGAACTTTACTACATATATGTTTATATGGAGGAGTATCTGAAAGTCATAATGGAGGAAAGTTACATTACACTAATCCATATGGTACATAATAGTACATCCCAGCAAAGCTAACTTAAACAGATGTTTAAATAGGATAACTTCCGAGGTATACCCCGATAAGACATAATATTATGATCGCCTTCCTAATATTGTGTTGTACCCCCTTTTACTGCCTCATATGTAAAAATACATACATTTCATACCAAGTGCATGATCTTTAAGCCAAATAAATACACCATTGGCCCAAAAGTATTTGAACACATGGCTTTTTGTATCAAACAGAATGTAGTTATTGTTATCAATCCACAGTTGCTAGTTATTTTAAGTTATTTTGATGACCTGATCTCTGAACTCTTCATTTGGGATGATAGTGTTTACTTTCACTGGGGTCACTGAATAGTTTTATGATGTAAATCATATTCCGTGGTCTCCAGATCTTAACCCAATAATAGACTAATCAAAGGCTTAGTAACAGCCCACTTGATCTCTATCAGAATACTGTTTAAAGATTCAGAAGCTTGGGAACTCTGTGTTAGATGTTGTCTGACACTTTGAGCCACCTTTGCTTGTACTTTCTTCTCATGCAAACACGACCCTGGTGTTGTTTTACAGGTCTGAAGCGGATCCACGCTCTGACCATTCAGGCAAACTACGAACTGAGAATCGACCTGGAGGACTTTGAGAACAGCACCTCCTTTGCTCAGTATGGATCTTTCGGAGTGGGTCTGTTCTCCGTCGACCCTGACGATGACGGCTA
>JAYDZG010000002.1:11905327-11916802 GCA_034509265.1 Microcambeva bendego
TGTGTGTGTGTGTGTGTGTGTGTGTGTGTGTGTGTGTGTGTGTGTGTGTGTGTGTGTGTGTGTGTGTGTGTTTGAATTAGTTTAGGAGTCCAAACTGTGATAGTATAAGAGCATCTCTCTTTTGGGGTATTCCCGGTCTGCAGTGGTCAGTATCTATCAAAAGTGGTCCAAGGAAGGACCAGTGCTAAACAAGCGACAGGGTCATAGGAAGCCAAGGGTCACTCATGCATGTGGGGAGCGAAGGCTGGGCTGTGAGGTCCGATCCAGCAGACGAGCTACTGTAGCTCTAAATAAGTTAATGCAAGTTCGGATAGAATGGTGTTAGAATGCACAGTGTATTGCAGGAGAGCAACATGAGGACCAACATAATAATAGAAAGGTGGTCCTGATGTTATGCCAGATCAGTGTATGTAGTAATTATGTCTGTCACCTTAACTCAAGCGTTTCTACTTTGCATATCTCTATTGTTTTCCTGAGAATGATGCAAAAATGCAAATGAAGTACAAAGAAATTAACCAAACACCAAAACAGAATTCAAGTGTAGGATGAGCAAAATCAAAACCTCTTTTAAGGTAGTTCATTTGTATGCATGTCATAAATTTGGGTCGAATTTCATTCTCCCACACCCTTCTTCTACCACCTCTAATTGTCATGTGATGTTCTTCACTCCTCTTCTACCCTTTGTTTTCTGAAAATAGTCTGCTCATATTAAAAGCCCCACATCCTCATCAGAAGAAATGCTGGAGGCCAGCATATGATGAATACAGTCTATGCAACTATTAATTCCTCATCACGGCTCTTTTTTCTTTAGGCTCCTGCGGTTACCACGTCGCCCAGGAAAGAATGAAACCTGAGCCGATTCCTTCTTCACAGATAGCAGATTTAACAAAAATAAGAAAGCTCCCACTAAAATATCCTCATTTAGATGAAGAATATGTTAGTCTTGTTGTGAAAAGGTGATTCTAAGATTTATAAGGTTTCACCAAGATCTTGAGCAACTATCAATTAACCTTACTTGCCAAATCCACCATGTTATTGGAGTGTTGGAGGAACCAGAGTGCTAGGAAACCTTGGACTGAACCGTAGTTATTTCCTAATTGCAGCCAATGATTAAATCCCTGGAGATGCTCTACATAAACAGTATCTACTGCACCAATGTGCAGCATGTAATGAAATCAATCGAATTTTTAAACCCTCCTTCATCGGCAAACACTGCCAATTAGTAGTGGATCTAACAACTGTCAATTAACGTTGAACCAAACCATTAAGGATGGTAGCTATCAAGGGAATCAGCTGTTGAATAAAATTTCCATATTTTCTGGCTATATTTTCATACACAATTTGTGAAAAAAATTCAGCTGTCACTTAGGTTGTCACATCTTCTCAAAATAATTAACATGTAATTGAATCCAAAACTCAGAATTGCCTGTTTACATAGTTTCTGATGTCTGTTAAAAGGTTGACATTATACTATCCTACTTGGAGTAAATCTTCAACGTGAATTAAATTGAATTAGATTGCTCCCCTTCTACCACAGCATCACCTCATCTAAGATAATAAGCTCATGGACTGTTTACATTTCTGTATTTTGCAGACACGTTTATCCAAAACAATTTAACAATTTACAATATTGAGGGTTAAAGGCTTTTCTAAAGGGCCCAGCAGGGGCAACCTTGCAGTGGTGGAGCTTGAAGCAGCAACCTTTTGATTACTAGTGCAGATCATTAACGCTAAGCTACAACTCTCCTTATAGAACAACATTAGCTTTGTGAGAAGTCAATGTTTGGCTCCAACATGATATGACTGCCTATAAGTCCAAATCAATGTTGACTGTTATCCTGGATACAAACTAACTTCAAAATCCTTTACAGTTGAATATCTTCCCAGCAGCAAAGCCTAATTATCAGGTTAATTATGAAGCAAAAAATATCCATTGTCAATGTGAGTCAAGTGTGTTCGATGCAAAATTTCTAATCTTACCGTCCAGCCGCCTCCATCAGTGGTCATGTCGCAGAAGACCTGGAAGCCTGTTGGGAAGTGTGTAGGAAATATGGAGTAGATCCCATCTTCATGCTGTCCACTAGCATAGATCTCACTGCAGTCTCTAGGACGAGAGCCTGAGAAACATCAGAAGATGAGTCTAAAGGATGTACTATTAAACATTTATTCAGTTTTCCAGATCCCAACCAGTTTTAATGTGAGATTTAGGTTGTATTCTGTAAAAACAAAAAATGTACCAAGGATTATTAATTCTTGTCTCTCATCATACTCTCATTAACCTTTTGCACCGCCTCAGTTTTACTGCCAGCATGACAGCTGCAACACAAATATTTTTTCCTATATGATCACCAGCAAACGTTACTTGTTCTTTGGGGCACACCTTTGTATATCAATGTAAGATGAAAAGAATGTCTGGTTGAACACATTGCAGATACAGCCATCACCTGGCTAATACCATCCAGGTGAAGGTGAAACATGGTAGTGAGAGCATCAGTCCATGGGGTTGCTTATCAGCAGCAGAAACAATGAGACTTATATGAATTGAAGGGTGGATTAATGCTGCTTTCTGGAGAAAACATTTTTAGAGTACACGATCCTCTCAATACACTTAAGAAAACAGCTAAAACCATTATTGACTGGATTTGGGACAAATCTTTTTAAGTTGCAGCCATCGGCTAATACATCCATGAAGGGACCTGACGTTTACAGATGCTTGCCATCCAATCTGAAGTACCTTGAGAGGACCTGTTTTTGGACTTTTAGGCTTAAATTTGTTCTACACTGCTTATGTCTGCTGCAATTAGACTCATAGAAAAATCTTCTTTGGTACTAAGGTTGTATTTCAACCCTGGTCAAACTGAATCAAATCCAGGTAGATTACGAGGGTTCTTCAAAAATGTTTCCACACTTTTTTAATACACATTTATTATGAATTTCACGAGCAAATTACATCATTTTTCTACATTTATCCCAGCATCGCTCCATTTTAATGCCATCAGCAAATTTGTTTGAGTATGTAGCCACTTTCACATCCACATCACACAAGAATCATCACCTTAAAGTTTCCTTGAGCGGTCCAAAAAAGTGGAAATCAGTGGCAGTAAATCCAAACTCTCTCAGACACCTCGTGGGTTTCAACTAAAATATAAAAATGTCCTGTACCTTTCAAACGGCTTTGTAAAGTTTGGCCTCTTTACTTGGACCTATTTACCTACAGAGGCCCTAAAGGACGAATTAAAGTAAAGAAAGAAAGTAATATGGTCTGTTACAAGGGTACTGTGTGATCCCTTTATTCGTCTACAAAATTAACTTACTAGTAAGCAAAGACTATTCATGAGCAGTTAAATCCCTTATGATGAGATTCCATAGAGAGGAGGAGGCCGCAGAAGGAAAGTCTACAGAAATAAAGCCACTCTATGGTATGGATCATTACTGCCAGATGGTTGGGTGCTCAGAAATGGGAGCTAATGAGAAGTGTCCTTACCATCTCTGCTGAAGCAGCCCTTCGGCTGGACTCCGTTGCGCACTGGAGCTTTTTGCAGATCAGCCTTCAGAAGAACTTTCACGTTGCCAGGATCCTTCTGCATGGAGTCAAACGCGTTGCTTACTGAGTTCAGAATCTTCATCATGTTGATCTGACTCTCGGACAACTGCTGGAGCATAAATACAGATTTTCAGTCTAGCATTTAATTTTTGACCATTGAAACAATCTTAGTGCACTTAGTGTAGGAATGTATTTATATATGTTTTTGGAAATTCATACATGAATGTACATACGTAGTTGATTTAACAATAGTATAATGTCTTTATTACTATTTCTCACAAGTACTGGAGTACAATTTACTAAGCAGTATTTAAAAAATAACATTTACATTAATAATAATAAATGTAATATTAATAAAAAAGATAAAGTATCAAGTATTTAGTGTGAATAATATCAGCAACATCATTGTGCAATATTAGGAACCTGACTCTCCCTGCCTTTGTCACTCCTTTTAAATGCATTTTCTCCCCTTTTCTTCTCCTGATTAGCACATACAATTGTGTTATGCTGAACCCTGTCCCGACTGAGGAAAGGTAGACTGCCAAACACCCCCTCTGACATCTGCACAGTAGCCGACTGCATTTTTTCATAATGCGAGTTCATGTGCAAATCAGATTTGTGTACGGAGCACCACACCCGGATCCTCAGCATTCCTCTACTCTGTGCCATCAATCGTCCAGCAGAGGTTATAATTGCATCAGTAATGAGGAATTCCCATTCTGGCTCCAACCCTTAATGAACAACCAGACAATCACTGTTCATGTAGGCCCCCGGGCTGCCGAGCTGAGATTCAAAATGTCATGTGTGAGATGTGTAGTGTACTATGATACCAGCTAGTAAGAAAAGTACACATTGATTTTACACTCACTTTTCATGCACAACGAAAGAAAGCTTACCAGAATGACCCTTTTGCGGGAAAAAAAAAGGCTTATGAATAATACATGTAGACACTTATGCACAGCCTAAACCTGTCTTCCTACACATACTGCCCTATTTTATGTGCCTAATTCCATGTGGACAGGCGACCATATAACTGAGTCAGTTGAAATCTCTGTCCATTTATTTAAAAGAGCATTTAAAACTATCGACGTTTGATTGGGACGTTTACATGTCTGGGATTTGAGCAATCATTCTACCACAGATACTCCTTTAACTGTTCCCACACACCTATTTAAATGTTGTTTACTCATTTTAGCAATTGGTGTATCCAAATCACCTGAACTTAATATTATATTAATATATTTTTTTATTATAGTGTTGCACTGAAAAGGGTCAAGAGAAGAAAACTATAATGTCCTAATCATTGGTTGAAGAAAAAAGCCTGCAGTTTTTTGCTCGACATTGAATGCTTTTGTCAATTAATTTCAAGTTCTTATTGAAAAGGTTGCAGAAATGCAATGTTCATAACGGTGTCCCTGATTTCTGCCCACAGACAAGCTACTCACTCTTTTGTTCCAGGTGACGAGGTCACTAGTTCGTCGCTTTCACATGTATAATGGACTTACATGTATAGTAGACAGCAAAGACGTAACGACGGGGAAAAAGCACATTTTTCAAAAGGACAGAGACTTTTGATTATTTATGAGTGTGATTTACATAGGAGCATCTCCAAAACTGCAGTTATTGTGGGGTGTTCCCAGTTTGCATCCATCAAAAGTGGTCCAAGGAAGTCTCAGGGTCATCGGTGGGTCAAGGTTCACTGATGCACGGGGCAGGCAAAGGCTGGCTGGTGGGATCTGATCCTACATTTTCAGCAGAGGCTTTTATCTAGATCTGGCTGAACACAATTTTGAGCAATTGAGGGCTACAGGCTTTGCTCAGGGGCCCAACAGTGGCAATTTGGCATTGATGAGGCTAACCAGCGACCTTCAGATTACCAGCCCACAGATCACAGAGTGCAGTATACAGTCTGAGCAATTAGTGTTAAGGGCCTTGCTCAAGGGCACAACAGCAGCAACCTGGCAGTAGTGAGGTTTGGCGACCTTTGGATTACTAGTCCAGTACCTTAGGCTAATAGGCTACGGCTGGCCATATATAGCATCTTACTAAAACCTACACTACACTAACACACTGTCAACATTGTTTTCATTAAATTAAATCCTCCAAAACAACAATTCATCATACAAATTGTACAATGTATTTACCATATTTTTTTTAACATAAGGCAAAGTAAATGATGGTAATTGGTGGTCAATAGTGTAGTCTAAGAACCTTTAATTAAAGTTTACCAAAGATCAGTAGACTATTCAGGACATCCAGCTGTTTGACAATGGATTGTGGAGATGATAGATTTTTTTTAAATCAACAACATCCACATTTACATTCCTTAAACCAGCATCCTAAATACTTAAAAAACAATGGCTCAGCACCACACTGAGCTGAATACAGAGCAGTTATTCAACAAATAATCTTTCAAAACCAAATGAACTACACTTGTCTTTCTTGTTTATCGTGTACCCTAAACTGCACAGTTACTTCATATTTTATAAACTAAAAAAATAATAGTGCATTTATATTAAGCGCACTTTAAAGACATAGAAACTGTCTCTATACATTATTAATCCCCCACTTTGCTAATCAAAGGGAAGAAAACACCAAGAGAAAAAAAGATAGTGAAAAGTGCTGTGTGTATAAATATACTTTATTAGACTCACCAACTGTGAGACTGGTCTCAGGTAAAAAAATTATCAGCAATAGAAAGCTGACATTAACAGCAACCACAGCTGTAACATATACACTTTGTGCACTTAATGTAAATACCCTGACTGGTTAAAAGTCAACGTTGTTTGTTGTGTGTGACCTCCTGATTGGCCAGGGACAATAGAGTCTGCACAGTCTGTCTATTCCAGTCATTAAACAGATGATGACAGGGATGGAATAGCGCATAACAGCTAATGAACACATACAAGATAATCTGAAAGAAAATGCAGAATTCCTTCATAGATGACAATCACTGGACAATGTCAAATCTACTGTGTGCCCACTGTTCAACAACCAATAAAAGGAAAAGGTACAGATAATAATAAATGCTCCAACCTCATATTCATGGTGCCAAACATTTCAGTTCACAAATAAAATAAAAAAGGCTAAACATGTGTCTGTAAATGGCCTAATGCCAAACCAAGTTGAACATTTTTCCGGTACTCCATCAAGGGTAAAGTATCTCTAGAGCCCATCTCTGATGTCTGCAGCTCTAGTACCCGAAAACATTAGTCATGCAACTTTTGCCCTTGCGATAAATAGACATGCAACCAAGCAACCTACATTCGACAATCCAGCACCCCCTCTTCATGACTGACCCACATATGTATATATTATTCTATTCTATTCATGTAGGCTTTTATGGATGCTGTCACTCATGCCCATACCTACAGTTCTTTAAATGTTAACTGTTGGGCCATTCAAGTAACAAAAAGTCAGAAGATCTTAATCTTTCAGAAATAGAAGCCCAGCAGTTCAGGCTGTGTGCTGGTAGATAAAGCGTTGATACCTTTTGCCCTGTTGTTGGCAGCTGCTTTTGAACATTATTTAAAGTTGCTAACTGAGTTGCATTCATTAATCATTAGGCACATTCAAAGCTGTTTTTCCCTACTGACGGCCATGTCATCAATAATCTTCCAAACACAGCATGCGTTCGAGTGTGGAACATGGGTTCCTACTTTCAAAGTATGGCTGACATGCTGTGGAACGAAGATTAATGAATGCAGTAGCATGAGAATAAAATAGAATAAAGACTAGCAGTGCGAGTACCAAATAATTTAAATTCAAAAAATTCAGAAGAGAATTACATAGTACATTATTTCTTTCTTTGTCAAGCAAACACTTTAATCTTTTGTTATGACAGTAGAACAAGTATAATGATTTCTACATTGCTTTTCTGCGATTCAAGAATTGAAAGACATAGTTGCAAAGTAAACATTAAGACATTTGAATAAAAATTGTATCGAATGCACAGGTTCACTGTCCCATTCAGAAATGTAATCTGACATACAGTTGCGATCAGAAATATTAAACTCCCTCATCTCAAAACATTATAGTGATGAAATATAATGGGAATAAATGACAAATGACATCATTATCTAACATATTAATTGATACATACTTGAATTATTGACTTAACTTTAAAGTTTAAAAGAAAATGTTAAATATTTTGACACAAGTGCAATATTATTCAACCACCAGAGCAGAGTTATGTTTAATGGCTTCTGTGCTGCAACTGCCACTCCAGGACGTTCCAGGGTCTTTCTCTCAGCCAAGGTTTGGTTGACTCGGAGGTGTACTTGGGTTAATTGGCTTTTTGGAAAGTCCATTGATGGGTTTTAGTTGTGAACAGTAAACCCCATGTTGCTCTTTAAAATGACCTGGTATTATTGAGAGTTCATGATGCGGGGTACACAAATAGCATTAGTGAGTCACCTCCATGCTTGATTGTGGGAATGGTATTCTTCTCGCCATAAGCCTGGCCTTTCACAGGTCATACATACCCCTGGTCCGAGCAGTTCCGGTATGGTTTTATGAGCTCACAGAACTCTTTCAAAACTCTGTAGCCTTATTAAAATTCCTTCTAGCATATTTTAGTCGACTTTTGAGGATCCATGTGGTCAACAGTTGAGTGCATATTAGAATATGTAAATGAAATGCTTGTTTATTGTTTATGTTCTGTAGATATAACTGAATCACTTGTACCAGCCCTCATCAGGTCATCGTGTAGGTGTATGGCACTCCAACAGGGGTCTTACTTGGTAATAAAATTGTGGGCGTTCTTCTATGGTTAGGCAGGCTCTGAGATTTCAAGAAAGCTCCCTTGTCTTTCCAGTTTCTGCAACTGACTTTGAATACCTTCAAAGGTAAAACATCCTACCTGTACCGTCCCTCAAATTAACTCCTACTCATGTCCACCCTCATTACTCCCAATGACAATCTTCACAGCATCTTCAACTCTCCGATGAAAACAGAACTACTGTATTGTAACCATTCACTTCCTATTACAAATCATTCTTTCCACTCTAAGCCACCCACACAACCGCATTCTTCAACTCAAACACTTTAACTTTGTACATTCAACTTAAAGTATTTGAACCCACCTACTTTAATCACCTAAACTCCTTACAACTTAACCTTTCCACCACCCACATATTTGTTTTGGCACAATTTTTATGCTAGATGCCCTTTCTGAAACCCTCACTTCCACCATTACCACCCTTATTTGTTTAGGCTTGTGACCCACAGTACAAGTGGCATCCCTAATGGCTAGGCTTAGAAAAAAATGAACTCATTTAAATATGTTATATATGGTACGTGTATGTGAACACCTAGGCATAAGCTTGTTAGACATCTTATTACAAATAGTTTCTTGCAGCTATAACAGCCTCCATTTTCACAATATTTTGGTTGTTTAGTTCAAAGAGCTTTTGTGAGACCAGACAAGAAAGCCTGATTCACAATATTTTTGTTAGAAAGAGTGTGTGCAGGGAACCATCGGATTTCAACATTTTGGATAATATAGAGAAGCTTCAAGAGGATGTGAAAAGAGTGAAAAGTAGTGGTGCATCAGTGACTATGCACTCAACCATAACCATTTAGGTAGCTAGATACATTATTGATACATTCTGATGTATTACAACTGGTATATAGGTATGAGTACAGAATTGGAATTACAAGATAAATGTGTGGGCTTATAAATACTGAGTGTAGCTGGGTTTGTTGATACAGTTTCAATATCCCATCATTGTGGGTTGTTAAAAATCTAATTACTTGGGGTACAAAAGTCTTTTAAAAAAATGCATTTTATTTTCCTCATCACTATGTCACTGAACATTCTTATTGTTAGGATTTGCTTAGTTCCAGATGCCTTTATCCAAAAAGTTCCACACACTTTGTTCTGGCTTTGCTTGGTTTATAAGGGACCACATTTACATTTATTCAAAATCTACAGTTTCAATCCGTGAAAATCCTTCCAGGTTTGAAGGGTCTAAGTACACGTAGGGACAAGGACGCTGAAAATATGAACCCTGGTTTAATGCTGCATATCTGTGTACAGAGGACGATGGCTATGTTGTTATTTCTGGAGTGTAAATTCGGCCATTCAGCACACAGAATTAAAATTCCACTCCAGTAGAGACAGCCTGCATAGTAACGGATATTGAGGTCAAAAAGTTGCATAAGATCTGTCTTGGCTTTTTAATTTGAAACTCCTCGCCAGTGTTTTTGTCAGACAGCAGATGTGGCAGGACCAGCAGACCAGAAGAAGTGCCAGTGCTAGATTAATTTGAGCATGCAACAATGAATCAACTATCTCTTTCTGTCCAGTTCTTAGAGATAAAGCGAGGAAACATACTGTCGTAATGACAACAGTTGCCCACCAGTTGATTAATAGACACTGGATCATCTACCTCACCACACAGCTGTGGCACTTGTCCTAATTGCATTGATAATGTAGTGGGTATAATGTGTACTCCAATAGACTACAAGTTGCCCTGTGCTCAAGTTAAGCTTTCTTTTGAATAGAACAACTGTTTCCTTCCATTGTAGTAGTTTCAAACTGTCATCAACCTAGAATAATGAAGTAAAAATACCAGTCATTAAATAATTTTTTTCTGTCTTAGTTTTATGCCAAATAATTATTTTTAATAATAATCTTAATTCTTTAGAATCATGACAATGTCTTATATCAGCAAACATTTGAAGTGTAAAAATGAAAGCTGTGTGTAGTTACCCATGTAAGCCAATGAATAGCTAACTAGTGATGCTATCATAAATGTATTTACATTTTTGGCATTTGACACTTTAATCTGACAGTATACCAAGCAATTAAAGTTCAAGGGCCCAACAGTCACAACCTAGCATGAACCACCAACCTTTTGATTACTAGTCCAGTACCTTAACCGCTAGGTTAAAACTGTACAAACTTCATGACATGAACATTAAGTAACTGATAAAGTTCACACTTGACATACTGACATACTAGATCAAACCTTCTCAAAACAATGCACGATTCCAATACTTTTATGGATTCTACCATCTAAAGTCCAAACCATTATCAAAAGATTCAGAGAATCCTGAAAATGTAATAAATATAGCCCCATCAACTTCAAACAAAATCATTTTCCCCTGTGCAAACATAATTTAAAATAAGCTTTGAATTACAAATGCTATTTACAAATCAGGTACTGTCCATTTTTCTGCAATTTAGGTTTGTAAAAAAAAAACCCTTCTCTTTCTTGTGCACAAACTAAAATGCTTAGGTCTTCGCTTAAATAAAGGACTTGAAACATTTTCCATTAGTACTGAGACATCACTCAAGCTAGTAGCTTTCCTCTTTCTAAATGTGACAGCCACATGAAATAGGAGAAGTGCTGTTAATGGTCCTAGAGAAAACGCAGGCACAAAAATGGCTGTCTGAACCATTTTCTGCTGGAGTCGTTTTGGGGAAAATTCCTAAATGAGGCCAATGTTCAACCGAGGTAATGTAAGTAGGTCTACTAAATTAGTGACCCATGAACAAGAACCTGCCCATAACTAACTATTTACTGATCCTTTGATTATTTCTAACACTAATTAACATTCTATAGATACATTAGGAGAAGTGAGTTTTGCATTTGTCTTGAGCCTTTATTAATCACATAGTTATGAATGAACACTACAGTACTCACACATCATGTCCACCAGGCACAAATAGAAATCCTACCCAGTACATAAGTATACTTGATGATGATGATGATTATCCGATTAGTCGCAGCCGACCCACGGTCACTTGATGGATCATCGATCCATGAAGTATTTTGGCAATGATAGTGGAGTAGTTTGTCATTGCTTTCTCCACCCCTCCCCATTTATCCGGGCTTGGGACCCAGCTACACGGCTGGGTAAACCTATAGGACGATTCAGTGTCTCCAATTAACCTGGTAGCATGTCTTTGGACTGTGGGAGGA
>JAYDZG010000002.1:11920586-11931919 GCA_034509265.1 Microcambeva bendego
GACCTACAGCAGACTTCTGGTGTGCAGGTTTCGGACCAAACTGTCAGAAACAGACTCCATGAATGTGGAATGAGAGCCTGACATGGACTAGCGGGACCTGTGGTCACAGACCAGCACCATGCAACTCAATTGGTATACACCAGAGAACACCAGATTTGGCAGGCCCCCCACTCGAACCACACTCTCCGCACAGATGAAAGCAGTCTCACACTGAGCAAGTGACAAACATGAAAATGTCTGGAGACGTCATGCTGTGCATTATGCTGCCTGTAATGTTGTTCAGCATGACTGTTTGCCGGTGGGTCAGGAATGGTCTGGGGAGGCATATGTTAGGAGGGTCAACAAATGTCCTACAATTCCCTCACTGCTTTTAGGTACCTGGATTTTCATAATAAGTCATTCTTAGACCTTATGGTGGGGAAGTCATATTCTGTTTTTCAATGGATTACAAAAGGATTTATGCCATCCTTCATGTTTTCCTGAATCATGGAACCTGAATCCAACCAAGAATCGCCGGGACGTTGTATCTCGGTGCATTTGATTTCCACAGGCGCTCTTTGACACGCTGATTCAGATCTGGAAGAAGATTCTCTAGGAATCCATAAGCCTTATCATTAAAATCCCATCCAGATGTATTCAGACATTCATACAGTGTGTGATATTCATGCAACGAATGCGCGTACCAAGTGACATAGGACTCCTTCAAATCTCGTGCGAAGTCTTTGTCTGTGCAGGTCAAAGTTGTTTTGACATCATATGGTTTGGTTCATCTGTTAATTTTATTAGAATGAAGATTTATTCAGGGTTTGGTAACATTCATGATTTTGTGTATCTTTTTATTACATATCATTCCTTAAAGAATGCATTAATGCTATTTGCAACTTTCTCAAACCTTATGTTGTTACAACATGTCAGAGAGCAGAGTCAAACTCTTTAAGCGTCTCCTGAGCAGTTAAAGGTTGAGAGCCACTTTAGGAAGTAAGCCTAGTGGGTCTCTCATACAAAACATTGTTAAATATATGCAGACATTTTAAACTTTAGGAATTCATTGTTTACTGGTCCGTACATCTGGCTTAAAAAGCTGTATAATAGGAACTAGAGAGCAACTTCGGCAGCTGGTTGAGTAGAGAAAATTCTACTTAGTCATCTACTTATAAGTCAGGTTATGCGGACACACTACACCTTTATACACATTTTAAATAAATTGTAATTAATGAACACTTAAAAACAAGTGGGATTGCCTTCATGGATCAGATGCCTCCTCATCAGCATTGGACGCTACCTTATTCAGTCAAAGTACAGGTCAAATTTACCTTTTAAATCTCCTTAGCATTTCAAACTGCCTTTTTTGAGACCACAATTAGGATGATGATAATTACTCTGTGTAGAGAGCTCTCAAGCTTTTCAACACACCCAATGTATAGTGTGTGGCAGCATTGTAAAAGAGCATAGTCTAATGTTATTTTTGATGAAGTTCTATTTAACTAGTATGTAAAGGGTATGTGTATCAATTTTAATATAAAGACATGTTATCTTAGGCTATCTGACACATGATTTATCTCCTCCCATGGGTGTCATTGCACTGAATGTGCATCTAACCTGGACGAGCCTGGCCTGCTCCGACTGCAGAGTGCTGATCTCCTGGCTGATGCTGTTCTGGCCCCGACTCAGTGCGCTGTACTCCATCTTCAGCTGGTTGCTATGGCCGGCTAGTTTAGCTACCTCTTCCGCCAGTTGTACGAGCAGTGCCCGCTCCTGTCCCTTGACTGATTTCAGGTCTGTGTCATGGTGGCTAATTGAATGCAATAGTGATGTCTGCAGTCCCTCCAGACGCAAAAAGTTGCTGTTGTAGTCTGGGCAGTTGGGGTCAATAAAGATGTTAATTCGAGAACCATCACCCCTCTCTACTGTCACCAAGGCATTGCCTTCATCCTGATTAGTGTTGATCAGAGGAGGAGCATCAGGGTTGGATGGGGACTGGGAGTGGTTCATCAACAGGATGGTGCCTGTCACTGTGACGGCTAGAAGCACTGCGACGAAAAGCAGAATGGTGCACAAGAGGTAGCTACAGCTTGTCCTCTGGAAAGAAAGATAAGTAGGGAGGAAAGGACAATTAGAGAAAGAATGGTACTCAACATTCATAATCAATACATTTAATAAAAAACAGTTGGGTCCCAGTTTTTAATTATCAATTCAAACCTGTAGAAATTTAAAGTACATTAGAACTTGATGATTAGTCCTTTCAGCTGCTCAACAGGTAGAATAAGGATTTATTTTTACAGCGTGTTGAATGGCTGGTGGGGCAATCTGTGTCCTTTCTTTGTGGAGTTTGCATGTTCTCCCCGTGTCTGTGAGGGTTTCCTCCGGGTACTCCAGTTTTCCCCCACAGTCCAAAGACATGCTACCAGGTTGATTGGAGGCTCTGAATTGTCTTGTAGGTACCTGCGATGGACTGGCACCCCATCCAGGGTGTTACCATGTGCCTTGTGCCCGTTGAAGAGCTGGGATAGGCTCCAGCACCCATCCCTAATTAGGATAAGGGGTTAAAGACAATGAAGTGAACTGAAGGTTTCTAGTCTGGTAGTGCTGGATTCAAAGTTGCTTTGAGACAATGAAACAAACTTGATTTGACATAGAGAATCTGAAAGTAAGCATATATTTCATTTACACATATTTAAAACAAAGATTAAACATTGCATGACTCATTTTTGCAATGTCAGTTAAACCCTTGAATACATACATCGCTTAAGAGGAAAAGCAGTTTATTGACAGAGCTTTCAAAGAAAATGAATCATTTTTCTACAAACTGCCAAAAAAGCAAGAGAAATTTAGACCAATGATCAGTATAAGAAAGGAGAAAACACTCATTGCTAGTAGCATAAATGAAATGATTTATGAATAAATAAAGGAGGATTGAGAAAAGAAGGGGACATTGAAGAAGATAGATGAATGAGACTACTTTAAACTGTTAGAATAAAAGCCTGGAAATTACAGTTGACTACTTAGCTGCTTGATGAAACCAGTGATGCTCTATTGTATCTAAGATTTTTATTTTAGCTCACCACCTGTTTGTGGATTTTTTATACCATGACATAACGAAACTACAGTATTTTTATGCAATATCTGCTTAATCTCATCATCTAGTCATGTCCAATTACCCACATATTTCACTCCTAACAGAGACCATGATTCCCAGCATGGTGTAGTAGACAACTGTTCCTTTTCATTTGCCCAGGGCAGGTTCACACAGAGCAGTACCATAGACTGAGTCACACTGGTCTCCGTTAGTCCCCATCTCTGATGTATTATATAATACGGTGAAATGTGTATGGACACCATGAACGTCTTGGACATCAAACACCAAAATCTCTGGAACTAATATGGTCCACATTTATGGAATAAAAAAAATAAGTCAAAAAGATTTTGATCTTGCAAAACAATAGTCACATGAATACAACTGCATACAAGTAAAATACAAAAATATGTGTAATTATACAGAAGTTATTTGTAAATCAGATGTTGTGATTGTGTGTTTCCAAATGTGACAGAGGGAGTTTTTATAATGTGTAGGAAAAAATCACTGTGATCCGGTCACACAGTTCTGTGATGATGAGAACAGAGGACACAAGGATGAAGAGAAAAATAAACCTAAATTTATTTATTACCAAAAATAAATCCTGCGAAAGCACGCAAAGAACCAAAAAACAAAAAGAAACCAAAAACCCTTATTGAAAGAACCGGTAGTGGTACTGGTCAATGTCCTGGAAATAAAGTGAGATACACCTGGATCAGTTTAAAAGTTGGTGGGAAGTTTGAATAAACACTGGTACACAGTCAACACTGGAAAACAAATGGAAACTTTGGCGAGGTACGAACCCGAAACATCAGGTTACAGGACGCACACCTCGGTTAAAGATAAGGATGGTGATGGTTGTCCTGGGCAGTCGCAGAGCAGCCCACGGTGAATCCCAAGTTTAATCGTAACGTCCAGGCCATGATCCCTTTCTTAGATTTCCTTAGTTCTATTTTCACATTCCCCAAGTTTCCGCTGATTGTTGTTTACACAAGTGTTGTTTTATTCACTAATTCATTTGATTACTAATTCATTCAATCACTGATAAACATTGTGTGAAGTACCAGTCCTGTTTCAAGATCCTTTGAATAAAACATTCAAGAACAGAATGTACAGTATCTCCCAAGGCGTGGAATGGTGGTTTTTTGTCATAACAGAACGCCCAACGCTTAAATGTGTCCTTTCTCTTATTTATTCCCTTTTTTTCTTACATTGTTTGATGTTGAAGAGTTTGGTGACTTATTGATATTACTGGTGTCATGCTGTTTCTGTTCTGGGAGCTTTGCTTATTTTAAATAAATAATATCACTTCATACTTGTTACTTTTTAATTAGTCAAAAAGATCTCAAAGGGTTCGATCGCCAGGTGGGATAGTCCGGGTCCTTTCTGTGTAGTTAGCAAGTTATCCATCTGTCTATGTGGGTTTTTTCCTGGAGCTTCAGTTTCCTCCTACAGTCCAAAACATGTGAATCTGTCCTGCGATCAACTTGCGCCCCATCCAGGGTGTTTATGTGTTTTGCGCTCATTGAAAAGCTGGGAATGGCTCCAAACCCCAAGCCCCCTCTCATCACCATGATCCTGATTGGATAAGTGGTTAGTAGTGAGTAGAAAAAGCTATACATATCAGACTCATGAGCATTTTTTAGCTATGTTTAAAGCATTTGATTTATTTGAGATGATTTTATACATATTATATGTGTACCTGTCTTGCATTAAGATCCTCTGGAGAATATATTCAGGAACAGAATGTACATTATCCCCTGTAAACATTTTCTTAGTGCCTTACAACACGAATCCTAATGAAGGAGAGAAACAACCTGAGACAATCTCATCCACACATTATTATTCTACTGCCTCTCCCTGGCCAGCGGCGCCTCAAGTTTGGCATGCCACGCTCAACCGGACAGTGTTTTGAAAAGAGCTTTATGTGTCGGAAGTGAAGCGATGCCGGCGAGTCTGGGACAGAAGAGGACAGAGCCAAGGTTATCTAGAATGAAAGCAGAGTGATATTGTCCTGTCCAGCTTGTGTTTCAGAGTCATGCCACCCTGACACCAACAGCGGTGAGGGCAGAACCAAGGCAAAAAGATCGACAGAATTGACACAAAGGTGAAACCAGGGAGTCACTACTTGTTCGGGAGGTGAGGTGTGAGGTGAGGTGTTGAGAGAGTTACAGTTTCATCTCACTGAGGACATCAAAGTTCGATCACGTGTGCGCACTCTAGAGGAAAAAAATCATTAAAATGAAAGATGAATAGACAAAGAAGGATTTTATGGCCTTTGTGCTTCAGTACCGGCGCTGATGGACTTCATTTCACTTGCATTATTTTTTATGCCAATCAATATAGTGAAAATATGGGGGGTAGCAATTTTTCATTCACTCCAAGTACTATAAGACAATATAAGTGCAGATATTGCTATAATGTACCATGCCCAGGGTCGCATTAATAATGTTCTTCAATTAATAATGGTTGCAAAAAAAACAGAAGTTTGTGGTCTGCCTTGACTACATGGTGATTTATTTAAGAACAGCCTAGTGAAGAAGTGATGGGTCAGTGCTTCCGAAATCTACAATCTGCTATTAATAATAATAACCTTGTAATGATAATTCACTGACACAATATTACACCAAGTTTCCATTATGACGGCATTTTTAGTACCACAGCGTTCAAATCAAATCCAGAGCCAGAAGTGTCGGCATGTGGCCTTTTCTTTGGGTCTTTTTTTGGTTCCTTCCAAAATCTAAAAAAAACCACAGCCAGGTTAATAGAAGACACTAAATCGTCTTATAGGTACCTAGCAACTGGTGGTGCCAGTCTCAAGCCTGGATCAATAGGAGCGTTGCTTCAGGAAGGTCACCTATGCCTAATCCATAATGTGGAAACCCCTAAAACGGGAGTAAAACAAAACGAAGATATGTCAATGTATAATGAATAATGATAAATGTTTCCCAGTACAGTCATCAATATATACTATACAAGCATTTACAAACTTTTAAATATATTCCTTTAATAGAAATCCATGGGCTACCCATATAATAGATGAGCCTTTGGCCAAGGCCAAAAAAAGAATCAAAATACTGATTTCCCTTCTATCTACTTACAGTGCAGACCTAACTGTGGATTCCTCTTTATATTACATGCCAGACAGGAAGCTTAGTTTCGCCTATGACTCATTCAACAGGATAAAAGCTAAACCCTCTAGCCATCCAGGATTAGATAACGGCGGATCTTGGCTTAGGAAGCAAAATGCTGTTGGATTTTCTCCATTTCTGGCACACATATGCTGCTAAATCTGGATTAAATCGTGTTTGCATGGTGATAGATGGGTAGAATGATTATTAAACATCATACAGTGTGACTGACATATTCAAATGAAATGATAATAGAGGAGGTAAATGTAATTTTACGATTACCTATGGATGGTCATTTGACGCATGAGACAATGCATTTCCTCGGCATCATTGTATCAGAGGGAGTATCATGGAAGGATAAACAGGCAGGCAGTGGTAATCTCCGTGAGTGATTTAATCTTATGCAGTCGCTATTCTATTTATCAGGTCTTAATGCAAACAGCTGCTTTTGCAGATGTGCACTCACTGATGAGGGGAAAAAACAGGCTGACCAATAAAAATAATTATTTTTATATTGCTGCTGTTGATAATAAATAGTGTTGAGGACTACTGCAATTCAAAGCTTTGCAATAATAATAATAATAATAATAATAATAATAATAATAATAATAATAATAATAGTAAGAAGAAGAAGAACATAAAAGCCTCTATCTTTTGGATCAACACAACACCAGCACCAAGATTCTCTCCCAGGTTTAAGACAAGGCTCAGATCCAAGTTTTTTGGTAATTTCTTGAAGGATGTCTCTAATCCAGCCTCGCTGTGCTCATGGAGCTCTAGAGCTCAGAGCCTGTTCCGCAGTGCAACTGTTTCATATCTCCTAAGGGCTATCAACTCAAACATTCTTTGCCTGTATACTATGAAGACTAACGAAGCTTACTCAAACAGAAAAAATAAAAGATAAGATTTCATAGATGACACTGGTAGATGGGTAACAATCAATTCAGGTACAGTACACTACCCGCGTTTGCAAAGTCTTTCTTCAGACTTGGGTTATCATTCCAAGATCACATACACCTTTGAGTCTATATAAGAGCCTGCTCCATGCTGCAGTACCACAATATCAGGATGTGTTCCTGATCTCTTGTGGAATGTGGAAGGTTTCTGAACCCCTATCGGACACATTACAGAACTGTCCAGATACATTACAAGAACAGGCAGTGAAGATGTTTACCAAGATATCACTGTACAGGCTCTGAGTGCTTTTCCACACAGAAGAAAATAGGCTACAATGGTTTGACAGGTAAATCTGCACCTCAGCAGCACCGGCTGTTCTGTAAATTGCAGTCATTAGCTGGGTCGAACTACAAGTTTTTGTTATTGTATTTTAAAGAGTTCAGCACTGATACTATGTCTGTATGATTTGTGTAAATGTAATATACAATTAGTATGATGCTACACAAAAAGCAACTTCATTGGAACAATTTTAATGGATAACAATTGGAACTTTAATGAAAACATTAGAACTCTATGTTAAAAGGAGAAACATTTATTGTTTTAGTCATAAAATAATCAGCGTTCTGTAAATTTGTTTGTGTTTTGCTGCATCAAAACCTTGATAAATGATTGCAACAATAATTTTCATTCTCTATGAGAAGATTATTGAGGTGAATATAAACCAACCATGCATAACATGAGCACTGAGAGGTAAAATGAATAACACTGCTTATCCTGGTAAGGGGTGGGGTTTCAAACAAGTGATTGAACAAAATTGATGCGTAAGCAGGACACTGTGTTGGATAGACGACTGGATCTTCAACCACCCGACCCCCTGCAGTGGTCTTCAGTGGTCAGTATCTGTCATAAGGTATCCAAAGAAGGAACAGTGGTAAACCAGCAACAGGGTCTTTGGTGCACATGGCGAGTAAATGGTAGAACCAACAGAAAAGCTACTGCAGCTCACATTGCTGAAGAAGTTAATCCTGGATCTGATAGAAAGGTGTCAGAATACACTGTGCATCACAGTTGCATGACTATTTTGTCTTGTACTGTGTAGAATGTCAAGTGATTCTCTAAAGACTGGGTTAGAATTCCTCAACAGGTAAACATTTTCTCAAATTTTGACCTTATTTCACACAAAAATGATGATGGATTTCCAGTACTTGGATTAAAATAGAGCATGCGGTACAGACACTTCCTGCGGCCTCAATAAGGTGGCTGGTTCACTTGTTTTCGAATCCCAGGGGAGGGTGCACTGCACCACAGCTCTCGTACACAGTTTCACCTAATTTTCTCAGCACAACTATACCAAGGGAGCACAGCAAAGTGTTTAAACTGTGAGACTGAGAAGAGATAAATGGCAGCAAAAGTAACGCTTCAAAGGAAAAGCAAATGGAAAAATTTTATCACTGGAGACATCACAGCCTGTGCCGTGAGTTATCGGGGTCATCCATTCTATTCACACACTAACTGCACTCACATTAGAGGCTTCGCAGCAACAAGGAAATACAAACACCTACACACAGTGCATCCACTCTGAGAAAAAAACACTTTGCTGGCTGGAATAAGACTAGCATTCATTCATTGTCTGTTTAATCACTGCTTTACCCTAGTCAGGGTTGCAATGGATCTCATTCATTGAGTGAGAGATAGGAAACACCCCATAAAGTTAGGCAGTCCATCACTGGGGAGGCACTAATACACTCTCACATTTAAGGCAATTTTAATTAGCTCCAACTGGCCTGACTGTGTCTTCAGATCTGTGAGAGGAAACTAGAATCATCATGCCACCTCTAAGTACACGTCCAATGCACTCAAATCAAAACTCCAAATGCTTCTTGTCTGAGTGGCGTGTGATAACAATAGCATTTGCAATTAATCTAATTGTGTGGCCCACAACTAAGTGAACAGCACTGTCGCCACAACGCAAGAAGTTTGATCCCCAGATGCGGCTGTTTGGATCCTTCCTTTGCTTGTTTGCACGTTCTCTCTGTGTCCCTTTGAGGTTTCCTCTGGTTTCCTCCCAAAGACAGATGAATTGGAGACACTTAGGCCCTGTCCAAACAGAGACGAGGGTCGGTGTCTCCGCAAGGGTATTTTATCGTATAGACGTTCCATCCACACTGATCCAAATTGCCCTATAATTAATATGTGTGTATGTATGTAGGCTCCAGTGAGGAGGTGGCATAGTGCTTTAGTGTGTGACCTAACAGCATGAAGAGCCTAGGTCTTTATAGAGACTAATTACTATTACTAATACACCCAATAGACAAAACAGGCTAAATCGACAAAAAAGCTTTACTATATGCTTTTGGAAGAGAAAGACAGGTCAGGATTTTTCAAATCTTTGGTCATGAGCCAAAAAGTGTCAATAATAATAATAATCTCGATCCCTATCTACATCTACATCTTCAACGGTAAAAACAAATAACCTATTTATAAAACTGCTTTCTCATAAAACCAATATTACACCCAGCAAGTTTTCATACTTAACCCCCAGTCATAGCTTATATGTTGAACTGCACTTACCATAGTGAATCATTCAATACTTACCATCCGGTAGCATGAATATGTGTATTTACAAATATGACGCCCAAGCTAATGCAATAACAGTTTTCATTATTGTTCACCTTATTGTTCTTTGTCCCAGGTGACAGCAACCAAAATCACTCAGGAGTATGAAACAGGCTTTGTTTGTACTCGGCTTATTTTCTTCCATTATTATCTGAGTTTTTCCCCACTTTCCTTTCCTGTTTGTTTTTCTTCGAAATCCTTAAACCTGAACTACAAGCTATCTGCAGAGGTCACAGCCATTTGCACCTCCTTCAGCTTTTATCACCAGGGAGACGACCTTTAATGCTACTCAGCAACCGCAAATACTTCCAGGCCTTTAAACCTTGACTAAAATCTCCCATTACACATCAGACAATTGGTCTGAAATGGAAAAACTGACCAAAAATGATAGGCTCACATAACCACAACTGACAGAAGAGGGTATGTCATGACTGAAGAAATCTTCAGATTTTGACAGTTCGTTGGGATGAAAAAATGTCTTGACATCAAAGTCCCTCATGTCTGAAATGTGGTAAAATTATTCAACTCCTGGTTACAACTGGGATCAAAATGAAGTTCAGGTCAAAACATATTTAACACTTTAGATGCAAATACATTTAAAAATGAGGCCAGTATCCTGCAATACATTACTGACAGTAAACAGACATTAATACATTTTCAAGCCTACATTAGTGTTTCTGTTTTCTTACTCTTTAGTACTGATCACGGTCTTGCAGTTTTCAAAATAAAAAGTCATAGCTGTTTTGTTATTCATCATCAGTATAATTGTTTATTTATTATCTCGATGGACCTTTGCTCTTTTTTTGATTTCCTGTACAGAAACTTACACCTGAGTATTGTGTAGCACCCACACCACATCTGACCTTTTGACTATCCCCACCAAGCCCACATTGGTAAGGCTATATAAAAGCATAAATAATGGTACATAATACACTCTAAACAACGGCATATTTTATATCTAAGTAAAATAGACTGTGCATATGTGTGAGTGTATCCTGCTTTACCGTAATTACTTCATGAAGTGAACTGTGAGTGTGATAGTAAACTGCTTTTTACTAAATAGATAAAACTAATAGTAAACCGAATCAACTTTAGTTTATTGGCCCAGACATCCAGAACAGTCCCAATCAATAAAAGATCAGGACCAGTGCTTGTTACTGATACATACTATAAGCACTAGATGAGGACAGCAGTTCAGATTAGGGAGCTGAGATAGCTGAACAGCCCAGGCCAGAGCCACTTAAACAGTCAGACAACCTTTGGATAGAATGCCCAAAGCAGGATGTCCCAGAAGTTGATTGACGAGGCCAAGAGTTTCTGTAGTGTTGGATGATGTTCTGGTGGGTCCCACACCCATGCTAGAGAGATAACTCATGATTTAAACAAGATGCAGCCTGGTGGTCTGAAGAGTAACTATCTGTCATGTGGCCAAAGTAACCTGTCATTTTGCCCATTGGGGTGACACTGCTCATTGTCCTAAAGGAGTAGGTTACCACTGTGACACCACCTTGTTCATACTGCTCTGGAATAGGTCACTTGAAGCCAGATATTTTGTTGTTTAAATTCTGAATGAGGTGAAAGTAAATCAAAACCAAAGGTCAATCTATCCCAGACAA
>JAYDZG010000002.1:12024263-12037918 GCA_034509265.1 Microcambeva bendego
TGTGTGTGTGTGTGTGTGTGTGTGTGTGTGAAAGTATACTCTGACCAGGCATAACATTATGACCACTGACCCATGAAGAGAGAATCGGTGTTATTCTCTTCGATCACGGCACACGTTTGTGGGAAATATTTGGCAAATATTGAACATTTCTTTCCCCAAATATGATGTTAGATGCAGCAAGCAAGCCATTTTGTGGGCCGAATGGTGATTGCTTGGTGACATTTCCAGAAAGGTGGTCATAAAGTTCTGCCTGGTGTAATTATCTATTGAGTATAAAACTTTACCCCATGTACTTTGTATACATTTACAAAATTCTTTTTAGCTGTTTTAACATTTGTTGTTTCCAAAGATTACTTTGTTAGAGATGGCCCCTTAAAGTGGCCAGTTCAAGTCATTTTATTGTTCTGGCCAGATTCAGATGAAATATTAAGCTGTTTTGTAACTGTATCATATTAGTATCATAGGTGTGTTTATTAGATGATATTTTACTAGTTTTTTTTTACAGTGTTTAAAAGAAGATATATACTTTATTATTCACATGTATATAATTGGAGAAATGTTTAGCCCCCTGTATTTTATTGCACTATTAACACGTGTTCTTAGCTATGCAAAATATTATTGCTTAACTGATTTCTTATATTTTATAATTGATCAGAACAGGAAAAAGAACATTCAAATTTATTGGTATATTTTTATCAATCGTGTCAAATGTAATTCCCAACGATACAAACAAACCAATACGGAAATCAAAGCTTCAACCTCATAGACCGTTATTTGTAATAATTGCTGTTACTTGGTGTAGACAGTTTTTCAATTTCCAACACAGAGGTACTGAAACTGTACACTTGGCATTTTGCAGACACCAGATTTACCCACAAAGGGCCACCATGAACATGGAAAAGAAAGTATTTCATTTTAAACCATTCAAATTCACACATGGAAAAAAATAAATGCATAATGAAATCAATACATGTTCTGTACATTTCCTGAGCACGTTTACTTTATCATGTTAACCACTCACTCTGCATGATATTAAGAACAGGTTTTACAGGTATTAACCAGGTCGTTACATTCATAGAACATTATATTATAATACTACATGCACAGGTTCAGTGAAGAGCTTCAGCCCTAAACTAATCCAGTCTAACTAAAGCATGGGCATTTCTTCAGTGGTCCCAGATCATTTCTTTTTCAACCATATATAATCCATTTAATGGCAAAGAAACTAGGAGACCTTGAAACATCTCTGTCCTTAATCTTACTTTTCTATTTTGCATTTTACTCCCTTTTTGCACACGGAGGGGGTGACTGGACTCCACACATCGGAGGGAGTGTGTAGTCCCCTTCTTATGCACGCGTGGCTTCTCACATGAAGAGCTTGAGTCTGGTGGTGTGGTCGGGTACCCTTGCTGATCATCTAGTACACAGACCATGTTAATGTAAATAGTTTCAAATGGTCTGACGTGAAACTTGGGTGTCTTTCACCTCTAGAATTTTGTGGCATTCATCATCTGGTTCTGCAGGACAATGAAGCGGTCATCAGTGATGGATGTGCCCAAAGGACGTCCACTTCTATGCCTTTCTGTGACTCTTCCAGTCTGTCTGTATCTCTTTCAACCTGTTGAAGACACTCTAAGCTCAGTGACCACGTCCGTCTGAGAATATTCTGTTTGAAGCCTTGCCATGGCGAAGATGTCTCTCTATTCTGTCTCATGATGTCAAAATGTGAACAGCATGATGAGAACCAGGAAGTTTATTGGTGGATTCATGGAACACCCTTGTGAATTTTGCCATTAAGCTTTCTGTTAGAGAACAGCAAGTGCATTGGACATTTGCATTCAATAGTTTAGAGGTCCCTAACAGAGGTTAGGTTCCCTAACAGCAAGGACGTATCTGGGCGGTCCAAGTCCTTTCAATGTGGAGTTTGGATGTTCTTCCTGTGTCTTGGTTTCCTCTCGCAGTCATGCGAACATTTGCAACTACAGGACATTACAGGATGCTGGGGGTAAATAAGTAAGGAATGGTCACTAGATGGTGCCATGAGCTATGCTGGGGGTAAATAAGTAAGGAATGGACATTAGATGGTGCAATGAGCTATGCTGGGGGTAAGTAAGTAAGGAATGGACACTAGATGGTGCCATGAGCTATGTGTCTGCACTGACATCAACAGTTAAAAGTAAGTTACACAATTAAAATCTCTGACTTGTTTATACATTAATGTAAACTGTTTACCTGAAGATTTCCTTAAGTCAATATGATCGTGTTTTGCAGTTGTAAACTTTGCACTGATGTGCTCAAGCATTTAATAATGATACTATTTGGACTAAGGGTAGTACTGTCCTCACAGTCTTTTCTGTGTTTGCTTGTTCTCCATGTCGGTGTGAACTTTCTCGGGGAGCTGTGGTTTCATTTCACAGTCCAAAGAAATGCTAGTGAGGAGAATTAGAGATGTGCGATTGTCCATGACTGATTGTGATCGATTACAATTATGAACTGGTGAATCGTGTGATGATTAACTATAGTTCCTGCCAATGATGTAACCACAGTATGTAAAACATGACATTAAACTCTGAATTAATACATGAATAAACACTTTGCACTGCCTGTATTACCACTGCAGCTAATGCACTTGTGTACAGTTAATAAGTCAAGACTTATTGGTTCTGGTAGGCATCAAGTTGCCATGAAATAAATATGTAAGAATTAAATTTATTTCTCTGTAATACATTATAACAAAAAAAAAATGTTTACACTATTGGAATGATGAATTTGTGGAACAGACAGGTAGAAGACTGGTGTCATTCTCTTAAGAACTAATCTGCTAATCTAATTAAGGTGTTTGGTCGTGGTAGGTCACTAACTGCTATCCAAGATAGATGGGATCGTTCCTACTGTTCCTACTTTGTTTCTGTAGGACTATTTAGGATCTGACCTGCTTACACAGAAGCTCCAGGATCTAATCTAGAATAAACTGTCACAAGGTGATTGGTAGGTATTCTGTTTTTCATGATATACTACAGATATGGTGGCTCTGTGGTGCTTAGCAATGTCGCTTCACAGCAAGAAGGTCGTGGGTTTGATCCCCTGTGTGCAGTTTGCTTGTTTTCCGAGTCCACGTGGGTTTACTCTGGGTGATCCAGTTTCCTCCCACAGTCCAAAAACATGCAGCCAGGTTAACTGGAGAAACAAAGTTTGAAGTTAAAGTTTTTAGAATTTAGAATACTCTTAATGTGTTAACCTCTTAACCTAATCTGCACTGAACACTAGGGGGCAGTGAGCACACGTGCAGCCCTAGCCACGGCGCCCGGGGAGCCATTCAGTCGTAACCTGTCGGCTCTGGGAATCGAACCGGCAAGCTTCTGATCACAAGCTCGGTTCTCCAGGCTACGGCTGGCCCTTGTGAATGAGTAACGAATAACCAAGTGTCTGCCTTGAATGTAAAACAAAGTGTAAAACATGACGTTAAAATCCTAATAAACAAAACTATAAAGTGCAAAATGCAAAAATATCCAACAAATTATTTTAAGACCATGTTGCAAAAATTCACTCTGATGAAAGTCTTCGTAGCAAAGCCAAAGTTTAGATTAGAAACTTTATTAGACTGTGGTTGAATTCTTGTTAAACAGCTACCCAGCAGACATTTAACAACAACAGGGTGTTACTTAACAAAGAAAATGAAAATGCTCAAGAGAAACGTCACAAAGACTTTAGAAAGAAAATAGTTTCCTTTCCCAAGACGTCCATGTTGTCCACGGACGTTAAAGCCTGAAGTTCACTTTGAGTACCTCATGTACTTTACAAAAGCAGTAATGGCAGATTCATGCAGCAGCATCTACTACTGTTGTTTTATGCAGTAGCTGGACTAACGGACCATTAGTGCAGGAAATGATCTTCTATTAAACAGTCGAGCAATAATGATCCCATTCATTCAGCAAAATACAGTTGTCAGCAGATTTTTATATTAAATTGTAGATATGAAAGGGGGGCTCACCGGGGCTTAGTTGGGAGCACTGTCGCTTCACAGCGAGAAGGTCCTGGGTTCGATCCCTGGTTGGGGCGATCAGGGTCCTTTCTGTGTGGAGTTTGCATGTTCTCGTCGTTTCCGTGTGGGTTTCCTCTGGGTACTCCGGTTTCCTCCCACAGTCCAAAGACATGTTAACAGGTTGACTGGAGACACTGAATTGTCCTGTAGGTACCTGTGATGGACCGGCACCCTATCCAGGGTGTTACCGTGTGTCTTGCGCTCGTTGAAGAGCTGGGATAGGCTCCAGCACCCCTCCCCGACCCTAATTAGGATAAGAGGTTAAAGAATGTTTGATCCAAGAAGCAGGGTGTGATGTCATTACTGGTTTACGCTGGAAAAAGGATTTATAAGCTGCAAACCAAGCATAGTTGAATGTATAGTGTAAGTATATCGGATATTTAAATCGTCACACCAATGATTGCGAATAATTTCATTTGTCAAGACTGCTTTGTGAAGTTTTCAAATGATCGTGTCTTTGCAGTTATAGTTGTTCTTTTTGGGCTTTACATAATATATAAATAGTATATATTCAACTTTAACTTTACCCTTTTGATGATGTCAATTTACTCGATGGTCCTGAAGTTCATGATTCATTAAATCCTTACTTAAACATTTAGTTTTTTGCCTATCTGAGGTTCTGGCATCCATTAAATGCTCCTATTGTAACTGTGTTAATTGTTTCTAAATTCATGGAAAATGTTCACAGATTGTTTAATTGAATAATAAAATAATAACAAGTACAGTACACCGCACCGCCCACCCTAAAAGACAAATATAACCCTAGAGCTTCAAGTTAGAAAATTCTCGCTGTGCTTTGACACCCTCTCATCCTCTCATCTTACCCGAGTCATGTTTTTAGCTGCTTTATTCTTTGACATCATGAACATTTTGACTTGGCTTTGTGTGAGGTTGAGAATTAGGACCTGGGGTTAGGTTTAAGATGTCAGGGGTAAGCTCGCAAACTAGAAAACTGATCTGCCTTTTTAAATGCTCTCTCCTTCAGAGTCTAAGGCTCTTAGACAATGAAGCTCTTAGCTGTTTTATTTCCTCCTGGAACCAGGTGCATTTGCTGGTAATGATTTGATGTGTGTGGGTCAGGAAAGCTATGCTACGACAGAGCTTTATAATGACAGTGAGTGAGAGAGAAGAACCAGACAGAGGGCTGCTTTTAAGAGGCTTTGGGTACTGTGTCTTTAAGAGTGCTGGTGTAAGTAGGTTTAGAAAAGAAAGAGGCCCTGAGAAGCCTTTTCAACTCCAAATACACTCCAACTGTCAGCTGCAGCAGATCGACGACTGCATGGAGGCAACGTGCCACTTGTCTGGACCAACATCGACTCGGCTAACTGCTTCAGCTTTTCAACTCCTGCTTCCTTCAATCATGTCTGATTATCGTTTCAATCTGCTCTGAAGTTATGGAAGGGTCATTCGGACTAGAACATGGTAAGATGAGAAAGTTCTAATGGTCTACAGTGTTCAGGACCAGGCAGTGATGTGCACTGGGGTGTGTGTATGTTTTTGTGTGTCTGACGTCTGGAAAAGAGATCAGAACTCATCGGTAAAGGCTGCGACTGGCTCTTTTCATTTAAGGATTAAGTTTTAGGCAGTGAGGTAAGTTTTCTGATTTGTCGTGCAGGATTAAGTTTGCAGACGACGTTGGAAAAACTGTGAAGTTGGTTTTTGATTTGTTTTATTCATACACTACATGTACCCTCACTGTTAGACCTTATATATAATTTATTGAAACTCTTTTTTTAACTCTTGGCAATATTATATATATCAAAGTCAGCCTATAGTGTGTAAGGTTTCATTCATTTAAGATGTGAGACATGATTGGTCAACTTTCAAAAGTATTTTTATTAATACTTCACATTATTATAATTAAGATTTTCTCAGTGGGTTAAACTGTGGCTTTATAAAAAGGTCCTGGGTTCGATCGCCAGGCGGGGTGGTCCGTGTCCTTTCTGTGTGGCGTGTGAATGTCCTGCTGGTGTCTGTGTGGGTTTCCTTCCACTGTCTACAATCATGCAGCCCGTTTATGTTCAGTAAAATGATCTCACAGCTCATTTCTCTAAATTCCTTAATGTTTTTGAACATTGACCAGGTGAATCATCTGGTTCAGAGTTGTGTGTATGGTGACGATGCTACACATATGATGCTCAGGATCACATAACTGCATCTCTTCTATAAATTACTTAATTGCTCTGGTTAGTTTTATCTGTTCATAGAATCTTTACCCAGGAGGATTGTGCGTTGTCTAGGTAGATTTCATCAAAGTTCAATTGCTCTTTTATATGCTTCTTCAAGAGCTCTGTTTTGTTCGGTGTGAGGAATATGGTACAGGTTCACTCCAGATGTCTCCAACTCAGCCTGAAGTTTTTTGGATGATGTACGTGGTTTCATTTAGAACCATCTTTCAGGGTTTTCTCATTTCTTGTACTCTCCCCAACATGTTCTGGAAGGATCTCGACTCTTCCATGCGTAACAAACCTCTTGGTAGCATTTAAAAATCTTAAAGCAGATAACAACCACTGGTCCCAGTCCAGGAGTCATCTATTACAGAGCCGTGCAGAAAGAATACATAATTAATGAGCGCGATTTACATTTTATTCTCTCCTATCACCACTAGGTGGGAGCAGCATCTCATTGCAGCAAAACACCTCATGATTCACACTGATTTTCCAGTCTACAGTTATTATATTTTAAATTACTCTGTCCATGAAATAATATCTGGTGCAAAACACTTTGGAGACTCCTGCTTTAGAACATTTGCTTGATAATAATTTATGGCCTGCTCAGTCGATTTGTTCTTCTTCACCATTGTGACCAAGGAACAGTGAATTAAACTGCCTTTTTTAACATCAAAGCCATTTTAGGCTATTTAAAGTCACGTGAACACGGACAGGTTGGGGACTGGTGTACATTTAGGGCTGGTATGATGTGTCCTTTGTTTTAAACTGTACAAGGGGGTGGCATTCACTGTGTCTGATCTCAAGCCATAAACGATTTACGTAATTTATTGTAGCCGTGTGACAAAAGACGAGCACAGGCATTCAGTTCTGCTATGAGTGAACACTAAAGCCAGCTTGAGAAGAGAAAACATGGAGATAAGCTTATTGTTGTGTCGGTTATGCAGTGAGTAAGAATGTGGCAATGAAGCAATATGTTGTGCTGAGGATTATAGTTACAAATGGGGCTTTGGGTTGATAATCACAGAGAAGTCTGTAACACTGATATCAAGAAGAAATTTCTCTCCCTGAGGGTAAAATCTGCTTTCTTTTATTGCCTTTCATCACTCTACGTCTCCTTACGTCTTCTCATATTGCACTTAATGCGCTTTGATTTGATCGCTATAGAAAATGCCAGCTACTTTAGAGCGGGGAAAGTCCAGCCAAGACATTACACACAGAGTCTTTTGGGAGCCAGTCCTTTTAACAACTTAGCCTTTATCAAACTCACTCAGGTCTTCGTTCCTGTTCATATCTGCTGTATTTAAAAGTACACCAATTAACTACCATCAGCCCAACAGTTAGCAAATCCCTGAACATGACTTGACTTGGCACATCAATGTATACTGTGCGGCTTTCTTTCTTTCTTATTGCTTATAGTTTCTTCGTTGTGGTGTTTCTTAAGCTAAAGCCGATCATGTACACTGTTCAAAGGCATGTGGACTGCAATCCGAAGACATTTCCAAGACCCTGAGCTAACATGTATATAAATTATATTATATTCTTCAAGCTTGAGTTCTAAATGAGTCCATTTCAGCGTAACTTTCCCTGTACACTGTGAGATTCTGTGTACTTGTGTAGTCTGCTGCTGCTGCTGGTGTAATGGTGTGGAAAATGTTTTCTTGGCACACATCAGGCCCCCACTACCAACTGGGCATTGTTCAAACCTAACTGGGTATTGTTGCTGACTGTGTGCATTCCTTTATGGTCAGATCCTACAGTTTTATAATGGCTTCAGCCTGATGCACTCTGTCACATAGCAACTGATTGCAAAAACATCACCAGTTACTAAGTGTATCTACAGATGTTGGATTTCAATCCAGTGTAGCACTTTCAGGATGTAGGCATGGAAGATTTGAAGAAGAACTCATTTCAGTCTTGACAAAATCAACACAGATTACGTTTTCTGTTCAGAAAGCAAAGGTGGCAACATCTTGAGATTTTCTTAGAATTTCAGAAATAAAATAACCAGGATAATAATATAATAAAATAACCAGGATAACTGAACAGAAAACAGTAAAGACATTTTTATTGTTTACAAGGTTATAATATTTAAAGTTGATATGAGTAATAGCCAATAGTCTCAGAAAACTAGTGTGGGGTGAATGTCAGACATATTTGGCTTGCCATTCTGGAGCTTTACTTTCTCAACTTTAATGTTACAGTGTTATAACAGTACATCACTGTTGCTAAGTAAACATGTGTTATGGGCATCTTACTCTGAGATAAAGTTTGTTAATACTTGCCTTTTACTTTTATTTGCATTTTACTTACTTTCTCAACATTTTGGCATTTTGGCTTCCCAAATATTAATTGACAGAATTTTGTTAATGTTGCCATGTTACAATCAGGTCAGCCAATAATGTTATTGCTTTTCATAAGACTTGCTGCTAGTCTGCATGACCCAAGGTGTGGTTGCAACATGGCCGAATCACTGGAACACCTCTTAACTTGCTTCAGTAGTGATGTGTTAGATTAACACATCTCATTCAGAGATTCAAGTATTTAAAGTGTGTTGCAACCATGGTGAAACTAAGGAGCTCACAAAAACTGAGAGATCATGTTTCGGCTTCAAAAGGGTAGTGGGTACAATATGATACAAAACCTTCAACAATCCAAGAGACACTGTTAACTTTTGTCTCTTCAAAATAGCAGGGACAAAACCCATATGTTATTGCAAAAGATTATAAAATGATCACTTTGCCGTCAACGGTGTCATGGCTAGATTACATGATGCAAACTTCTTGACCAAGAAGCATTAGAAGGATTAACTGGAATACAGTAGAATGAGTGTGGGTAGGTCCTAGGGTTCTAGTACACAGTTCTGTGGAGTGCTCAATCATAAACAGTTTGACCCTATAGATAAAGAGGTGTAAATAATGTCATTAGGGGGTTATAATATTACACAGGCAATTAGCTGTTTTTATTTAAATATTTCAATTCTGTATCCATCACCATTCTATAAGGAGGGTTAAATAGTTCCAATATTTGGGTCACAGCATGCAAGTGACTCTTCAGCAGCAGGTTAATAGCTGCTGTCATGTAAAAGCTTGAAGCAGACTGCACACTGTGGTGTTTGTCTGGCTTTTCCTTCCAAACCATGACTTACTGTATCCTTAATGACCGTTGCTAGGATTTGTGATGCTCTAGGCTGTTAGCGCCGTGGAAACTCTGTTTTGACTTCATGTCTTCGCTGCATTAGGCTGATGTGTGGTTTTAATTTTCTCTCCCTACATGCAACAGATGTCACCCATTTGCTTTTGTTCCCCAAATGGAGCCAAGTGGCTTGCTGTTTATTGGGTTGCACTATACAGATCATGATTAGTTATCTAGGATAATGAAAGTGTATGTAGATGTAGATTCTACAATCAGACTAATGCGTGAAAACATGTACGCTAATTCAATCAGTTTTGTGACTTTAGTGGCTTGGGTGGCACCCAGCTGCCTGTGGCAATGCCGAGTTTAAAAATGAATAGTTCAGATTCTCTGTGTTGATGTGCTAGCAGAAAATCCTGCTTTTTATGTAATACTGTATAATTATTGAGACAAAATAACAGTTTCATTTGTGTTGTTTAAACAATCACATTAACAAAATACAATTCCAACAGTGAACCATTTTCACTATTGGTTTTGCTTTTTGGAACTGAAAGCACAGGGCGAGACCACTCCTGTCTACTGTTTACGGGGCATGTCCTATTGGAAAAATAATTTGTGCTTGTAAATTGTAAATAACATGTAAACAAGACAAGCAAAAAGACGCTTCATGGCCATACACAACTTGCATCAAGGGATTCAAACAAATACTGGAAAACCAGTTATTGTAATAAAACCACCTATGTTTAAAATGAATTTATTAATGTCTTTCATAACATGTTTACTGTTCAGTGATACACTTCTCACAATTGGATGATGCAAAAGTAACCACAGGATTAGGATAAAGTTGGATTTGAACTGGTGCAGGTAATATTTAACTCTTTATTCTTCATATTCTACCATTTCTTTTGATCAACTGTAAAATAATAACATTTGTTCGATCAGCCATTAATGTTGGACTGGAACGTGTTTGTAATTGTTTCAGTCTATCTTACAGGTGTGTAATAAGCCCTTGCTACACTAGGGCACAGTCAATATGGAACAGGATACACTTTTGGTATGGCCAGAACACATAAATGAATAAATAAAAACAATGACCTTATCACTTTGGTCCAAAAATAGACCTCGGAAAAGCTGTGGTTTAAAATCTGAATGATTTTGGACCTGTGTGGAGTTTAAAAGGTTAAACAGCACTGCAGCCATAACAATGTGGTCACAGAGGCTTTGGTACATTGCTGGCTGATTAAATAGTGAGAATGCTGGCTCTCACCACACTCCCCAAAGCCTGCTCTCGTATTGGTTGACATTCCTGAGGAATTCATCCCGCAGAGGTGCTCGCCCGCCCCCAAATAACAAAAGAGTGAGAGTTAAAAAGGAGAGAGAGAGAGAGAGCTCTAGCCAGGCCATCCCCCTTTAACACAAGTTTAAAAGGGAAACGGTGAGAAAAATTACCTGTGATTAACCACAATTCCGGGAAAGCTGGGTTCAATTTTACTAGCCAGACTCGGGCTTGATTACTCCCAGACCGGTTGAAACAAGAAATCACTTAAACAGAACCTGTCTGACTACATGAAGTAGACTAAAAGGTCTCAAAAAGTGAGAAATTATTATTATGGCCAGATCTAAAGAAATTAAAGAACAGATGAGAAACATGAACTTAAACAAGCTTGATTGCAGTCGTTGCTGCCTAGGTTGGTACAACCAGTTATTAGGTTTAGGGAGCAATTACTTTTCACATGAGCTCAGGTTGGTTTTGGTATTTCTTACCCTTGAAAGAATTTTTTTATCAGGTTGTTTGATAATCTGAAATATTCAAGTGTGACATGTATAAAAACATAAGAAATCTCTAAGGGGGCAAATACTTTTTCATAACACTGTATATGTATATACCTAAGTAAAACTAGATACAGAAATGATCTTGCTTTTTCGGAAGGCTGGAAATATACGAGAACGTAGACGTGGGTCTCGTTCAAATCAACACCGAACACTGGTTTGATTTAGATTTAATGTCCTTGGTGGGATTAAACTGGGCCTGTTTGGCATTCGTTTTTTTGCATTCCTTCTGGGTTCCATTCATTCCCCTGCTCAGTCTTATCTCTCTCCCAAATACTTTATTTTTCATTGAATAACAGGTATTCTGAGGCTCAGCAGGCACGGTCCAGACACCATGTATTACTTGCCAAATGAATTGTGTGTAAATCTTTCAGAGTTGAACCCAGTGGTATTAACAGGGAAGTACTGGGCTTGCTTAATTTATGAAATACAATTTGGCTTCCATCACACTACTTAATACTATGTAATTATTTACAAATGTTGCGGTGAAAGCTCTTTGTACATCTCATTTCTAAATAACGGGAGTGAATACAGATTTTTTTACTCAACTGTAACTGTCAAAAGATTTTGGAGAATGGACTCAACCTTATAAAAGAGCATTTGTAAGGTTGAGGCTCTGTCTTGAATTGTTTTACAGTGTACTCATCAAACAATGTCACTGTGGACATGCATGTGCACAAGGGCATAGAGCATATTGCCTCCTCCAAACTATTGCTACAAATGAAAAGCAGATTATCAATTTAATATCACTGATTTAAAAACCTGTTGGCAGTGGATATGACTGAAATACCTGAAGGTATCAATTACTGGTGCGTCCACATACTTTTGGCCAGACAACTCACTTTGGTGAATTTATGAGCCGTAAATAAATTCAATTAGGATGTATATAAAGCCACTAGGATGCACTAATCGGGGCATTGTAGTGCCTGTCCCAAGCCCTGATAAATAGGAGGGTTGCATCAGGAAGGACAAGCCCCCGAAAAAGGTTGCAATTAGGTTCTAAATCCTGACCTAATGCAAACCTACTTTATTTATATTAATGTATATTCTTCTGCTTTTGAGCTACTGGAGGCCAAGAATTTCCCTCAGGATCAAAAAAGCATCCATCCACCCATCCATCCATCCATCAATCCCTCCATCCATCCATCCACCCATCCACCCATCCATCCATCAATCCCTCCATCCATCCATCCACCCGTCCACCCATCCACCCATCCACCCATCCATCCATCAATCCCTCCATCCTCATAGAGTCGAATTTTACAGTGTTTACCTTATGAAATAATAACAGGGTTAGCCAAGCTTGCATCTGTAGACTCAGGAATGGCTTCGAGGCCTGCTGGGATTGATTCGCTCATTTAGTGAGAGGTTTTTAATCTGTTTTTACTCAAGTAGCTGCTGGATCAGCCTCAGTGTGAAATGAACCTTGGTTTGCGAGGGTGCATGTTATTTGTAGCACTGTGACTGAAGTGTTGTTAGAAGAATTAGAACCTGGATGTTGCTGGATTTTTCTGGGAGACAGCAGAGTGTAAAGTATACACTATATGGCCAAATGGTAGTATGTGCACTACCGTTCCCATTATTGAGTTCAGGTGTTTTCTATAGTACACAACAATGATACGAAAAGTAATTCATGCTTCGAATTTTGCCTTAATAAGGAAAAGGACGTTTTTATTTAGTTGGACTGTGTTTCAGGACATTAAGCAGAGTGTCGAGTCTAATTATGTTAAACCTTTGGGAATTTAGAATTTAGAAATGCATTGGAATTTAGATTGCCAGCTAAGTCTCATCTCAAAAATGCAATTTTGACCAAATTGGCACAAATTTCTGTCCCTACAAAAACACACTCTTGTGGAAAATCTTTCTAAAGGAGTGGAGACCACAAATAGAGCCGCAAAGAAGGCGCCAAATTCATATTAATACCCATGGTTTTGGAAAGGAATGTCCAACAAGCTCATGTTTATTCCCTAGACTTTGATTAAATATTGTGGAAATATGTAATTTATTTTAGTGCTTTTGATAGTCTCTCCTTGATATAAATTTGGCTTTTACTCTAGTCCACATTATTGATGACGCTCTCAATACTTGACACACCACAAACATCTTTGACTATTTGCGAAGTATTATCTATACAAAAAGTGTACTGGGGTAAGGATCTACAGGTTTTAGTTATGTGCTTCATCAACATTAAATATTTTGTTCATTTTCTCCCTTTTTCTCCCGACTTGAGCACATCCAACTGCCCCATTGCGTCATGCTTCCTCTCCACTGATGCCGACCCCTGCTCAACTGAAGTGAACAAAGCTAACCAAACTCCCCCCTGATGCATCTTGTCACCTTCACTAGAACAGTATAATGCAGCTCAGCCCTGTACACATTGATCGATGCACTTTTTTCTCCTCTCTGTACAGGCACCATAAATCGGCCAGCAGAGGTCGTAGTTCTAATAAGTTATGAGAACAGATTGTAAACATGTAGCC
>JAYDZG010000002.1:12038018-12056178 GCA_034509265.1 Microcambeva bendego
TAAACATGTAGCCATTCAGCCCAGCCGGAAGCCATAGGTCAGGGGTGTCAAACTCAGGCCCGACGACCAAATATGGCCTGAGAGAAAATACCAAATGTCTACAAGAGCAAGAGGAAGTTATTATTGTTAGCCTGTGAAAAAGGTTGCTATTGACATTTAATTCCAAATGCTAAAACTAGAGAAAATGGCACAATATGAAAAATGTTCCATGTTTAAGCAAAAAGTTTGTTTCCAAATGAGAAGGTTCATCATTATATCTGATAAGAAGGAAAACTTCCTCCACTTTTTTCAATAAATATCCTGCTGGACCATGTTTTAAATTTTGACCCACTGTGTGTTTGAGTTTGACACCCCTGTGATAGTTAGATACCATGTATTCGAGATCCCAGCTGTAGTGCACCAGCTCGTATTTTTGCCACTGCATTTAATCACAGATTCCATTAACAAGGTCTAATCATGTATGTTTTGTCACGATTTCCTCAGACAAAATGAAACTAAATGCAGATTATGACATTTTATTTTATTATTTCTTAAAAAGAATACTATACACTTCAAAATAATTATCAAAGAAACAGAAGGTGCAGATGGATGTGTTGGAGACTGAAAAGATCTGTTGAGGCCCTGCCATGAAGACCAGCAGGAGTATTTTATATTGTACTCTTAAACAAGCAGGAGGCCAGTGGAGCATAAGAGTGATGTTCCCATGGTCTATTGTGGGTAAGAACCCTTTATTGGAACCTGTTCAGCTTCAGCGGAATAAATAATTAAGGGCTAGTTGGCAGGAAGCAGGGTTGTTGTGGTCACTGGACAAACAATGTTGGAGATCTACAAGCAAGCAGGGATCCTAAATTCTTCTTAGCTTTAATTACTAAGTTGTACAAAGAGGTGATACTTACAGTTGTTTGCATTATTTTGAGTTTGCATATGTAGTTGGTCTCGAGTATACCAGGAGCTCTGTAAAGTCCTGCTTTACTTGATTGTGTACAAAGTTTTCCAGAGAAATTCACAGCTTAAACACCGAAACCTTTTTAATGAGAAACTTTTATCATCCCAGACTTGAAATTGTTGGGATTTTTTATGTGAGCTCATTTATTTGACTCATTTATTTGACTTTATTTGAAAGAAGGTAGAAATTCTTCACATACCGTTCCAAATAAACCTTTTAAATGGGCTGCAGCACATTGTTTTATGTTAAGGTCAATGTGTTTGCCTGGGATTTCTATGTACCTCTTTACATCTTAAGCAATTTAACACTTAACTCTTTAAGAGTAAAGTTAATTGTGTGTTTTCTGATATGATGACAAAATAACCTGATTAAAAAAAACACCTATATTAAAATGCTATATAAATGCAGGCTTTTTGGCAACATGGCAGTAAATGATCCTAGCCCACAGCTGAGATCTGGGGTTTAAATCCATTGACCGGTCATCTTCACAGACATGATTATCACACACAGACACAGGCTGTGACATTTACTGACCATTGGGAGGTAAACTTGCCAGTATGTTCTTTGTGTCAGTCTCATGAATGACCAAATGTGGAGATTAAAGATGGAAGAAGATCAAAAACAAAAATAAATATGAATTGAGCAGTGTGAAAAAGTTTTTTCATCACTTCTAGACATCGCCTTTGAATTAATTACAGCTGGCGACTTCTCTGTGTCCGTATAAATCAGCACCCTAGTCCAAACAGTTCATTTTGCACAGAAGGCTTAGAGGTTACCATGCATAAAGCTCACTAGATTATGACAAGTATCACTCAAAACTACAACTTTATAATCGACACTTCTTGAATGTTGAAAGATAGACCATGTCTGTTACGGCTGCTATCAAACAGTTCCCATGAAAATATGGATAAAATATTTGTAATCAAATAATATCACTATAGTAGAAGTTCAACATTATTCCAGTAAATATTTGACTTTGTACAGTTCTCCTGTTATCCAGAAGAGGTCGCTGTCTGTATATCTAACGCACATACGGTGATGCTAAAATGGAAATAACTGATTTGGAATTGGAAGACTTTTAATAGAAAAGTCGTTTTAAGTCTCTTGAAATTGTTTTTAACTATGTTTAGTCAGCGTTTTCTGCAAAATGAACTTAAAAAGTGTAATAAAAAACAAAATCATCACAAGACCTATTTTGATTGTAGCTGCATATATAATGATTAGTAAGCATTGTAACTATAATGATAATAATAATAGATTCTGTATTGTCCTTTCGTGCTAAATACTCTTGCTTCTTTTCATTTAGTATGAAGTACGTTATATAATTTACATATTGAGGGTCTTGGTGTTTATGGCATATTTTTTATGTTTTTGAAGGACCTCTGTTGTACCACTGTTAGCATGTTAGCCTAAAATAGCTTCTAAATGAGCATTCAACATCACACACCATAACTGCTAACATAGCAGCACTTGTGACACTTATAATATTTTAAATCGACGCTTGTGACCAGTTATTACAGCATACGAGGTCTGGTATGGCAGGTTTATGCCATACTTACATCATGTTATGAAAAATATGTAGGTGAATAATTAATCTCAGGGTGAATAAAGAAAGTTGAATTTGACCCAGATTAAAGTCGAATCTGACCCAGTGTGTAAGCAGCGTTCTATTTACAACATATACTTAATGGGGAAAAAAATCATAAGCTTGGAGCACAGTCCTCACTTGGATTTATAGTTCTGTAGCGCCCTCATGTCAGCGTTCATATTTACTGCTGAGGAGTTGTGCTCTGAGGCAAAACAACAACTCAGAGCTGGTGTATGTGGCTTGTGCGGTAATAACTGGCACCTTGTATAATGCAGAGGCCTTGAGAAGCTTTATAAATCCTAAATCATAGGCCTGGGTGGACAGGTGTAATCTGCGCCGTGTACGGGTTAGCCCTGCAGGTATCGTACTCGCGCCGCTCATTGAAAAATACTGAGATATTGCTTACTGTAAATCTCAGTACAAGACAGCCTCCTACGGCCGCTCTCACAGCGTGTTCATTTAGTTGGCTGCTAAAATGTTTATTCTCACACTGCAGGATGCGAGAATATTCCATTCACATTTTATTTTTGGCTTTGCTAATGAACACACTCTTTTGCTGTGGTTCTTTTGGTCATATTACCAAATAATAGTGCAGCCATGGCATGGTGGTTGTGATCAGGAGGTTGCCGGTTCGATTTCCAGAGCCGACATGTCATGACTGGAGTGCCCTTGAGCAAGGCACCCAACCTCTAACTGTCCTCCCACAATCCAAAGGCATGCAATGAGGTGAACTGGAGACACTAAATTGTCCATGACTGTGGTCAGTATGAACTGATAAATCTTGAGTAATGACCATGAGGACTGCTAATACCAATCTTGTGTGTGTATATTATAGCGTTTGAGCATAGATTTCTCATAAATGTTCCAGCACAGTGAAAAGTCCAATAAAACATGCACACTGCCACTCACCAAGGCAAAATGCAACACAACATGCAAAATATCAATTCACAATGTAATTGTTTCCAGTGAGAGGAATGACAATTGAGTGTGATCAAGGCTTATGGTATTTAGGAAGAAAACTGCTAGAAAAAGGCCAATCAGAACAGTTTTATTTGTGCATCATGTCTATTCTTGCAGAGCAAGAGGTTTGCCAATGCCACACAGTATCCTGCTAAGTTATGCTGCAAACGTGCAAGATGGAACTTGAAACGGCACTTCACTTCAATTCAAATGTCATTCCACTGTGATTTAATCCATGTAGGTTGAAAGACGACAGATTGGCTTTCAATTATATGACTTGTTAATATTAACATGTGTCTAGTATTATTTATTAACCTAAGCTGAATATCGTTTATCCGCACATTTGGGCTTTTTCGTATTACTATTACTAAGTCAAGTCAATTCCTTATAGTGTTAATATGGAAAGTGTCCCTTCAGAACATCATACACACACCGACATTATGACCACTCATATAACATCCAGTTGGTTCCCTTTTTGCTGCCGCATATTTAAGAGAAGGTCACATCCTGTGTATTCTGACACCTTATCAGAACCAGCGTTCACTTCTTCAGCAATTTGAGCTAAAGTAGCTCGACTGTTGGATCAACACGGCTCTGCCCTCACTGCCCGCATACATCAATGTCCCCGAGGTGTCACTGGTTTACCATCCTTAGATAAATACTTCTCTGACTCAGTCATCTAGCCATCACAAGTGCTTATGCTTGCCAACGTTTCCTGCTCCTAACACATAATCAGTGTTATTCACTTCATTTGTCAGTGGTCATAATGTTATGCCTGATGGGTGTATATTTAAGTAAACTGTCCTCAACTGTCCTGTTTTATTTTCTCTTCCTCTCTGGAAAAGACATTTTGTCTGGATTAAATTAGAAATACAAGCAGTCATGTTAGTTTGTTTTATGGCCACTCATTGAATGTGATAAAGGATTGAGATTGGACAGTGATTATTCTCCATTGTGGCACAAACACCAGACTGATTGGACTGAAGTACATCACTCGTCTTGTTATGGTACCACACCATTGCTGTTGATTGCATTTCAACCTGATTTGTTTAAAAATCTGACACTGATCAGTATTCCATGCTTCTAAATGTAAGCATACTTGTATTGTTTTTATTTAAAGAGGTGGAGTGGCATTAAAGCATCTTTAACTTTTTATTTTGGGACATACATTTTGGTGAGTGTATTGCTCACCACGCCTCCTCGTACCCACACGTAGCCCGTAATGAAACTTTTTTTTTAACCCATGCATTCTGCACAGACGCCTCTCTATATGCCGATCAGAGTCCTTACAGTTAAAGGACCACCCCACCAACATAGTCTGATCGCCCCGTCCTAGCAGATGCATGCTGCTGTAGGCACTGACAGCTGCTAGGTAAATAAAAAATGTAATTAAATAAATGATATGATTCCATGTTTGTAGTAAGTAGATGTGGAAAGAGTTTTCAGAAGTTTTTTATAGACAATATTGTGTGCTTTGTAGCCTCCATGTTTGTGCTGTAATCTAGCTGGAAACGATTCATGCTAAACTCGTTAGTGTGTTCAGCAGTTGTTCTCAGAGTGCTACGGGTTTGGCAGCTAGGTGAAAAATTCCAGTGGAACTATTAAATAAGTGTGTGTATTTGCTAGACAAGCTAGATATACTTGTAGTGTGTGAGTTCAGAGACATATCACAGCACAGTCTAAATTTCAACATTTGTTTTTAATGTTTCTGTGCTTTTACTCTTTTAAGGTAAGTGGAAAGGGGGGAAAGTAAATATTACATATGAATACACATATTACACCCACATTTACATTGGTCCCAACATTTCATGAATATCCTTTACGTTAATAACATACATAAAAAAATTAAATGTATAGAATGTACATCTAAAGTATAAGGGAGGGACATGGTCTCAGAGGGTAGCACTATCTTATATATTGCTGTTATATATGTATACATCCTTGGAAAAATATTTAATATTTATAATAATATATTCATATAATAATATAATATACATCTATTTTAATTATATTTAATTTAAAAAATGTTTATGGAGAGAAAAGGTGGGAAATTGGACGTGTTCACAGTTTTTTTCCTGATGCCTTGTGATAAGACCCAATTGGTTGTGACAACCTGCATCATGACAAAGGCCCATGGCAGTGCATCTTTGATGCTTAGACCTTCATCAAACTTCAGCCCCACATAGATTTGTGCATGAATTATTTTAATTCATTGAAAAGCTGCTGTGCATGTGATAACGTGAAGATGAATTAGGACGGCGAAGGTCTAGAAGATGAATGTATCTGTTTTGCAAAATTGCATTTACAAAATATTCTGTGTGCATTATAGTCTACAGTATAAATTGTGATACATAGTATTTTAAACAACCAATAAATCAACAGAAAAAAGATTTTTAGACAAAAGTGTGTTTCTGTTTTTCACTCATGGATAACGAACAGACTTGCCAGACTATGTCATTCACTTAATGGTCAAAAGTGTTAGGATATTTCTAATTATTCAGCTTTTATAGCTTTAAAGAGTGGAAGCCAAATGCACAGTAATGTTCATGGTTTGGAATGTCTTCGGGAAGCTAATGAGTAGGTGTCCACACATCGTCAGCCTATCTATATTTCATATTTCCTTTACAAGAATAGGTAAATATTCTGACTTTGATCATAATTATACCCCCATACCATTAGACAGTTATAAGTTTGCTTCAGAAAATGTATTAACTCAAGTATTGCACAATTAGGCTGTCAAATCATAACACAAAAGAGCATTAATGTTTTACGTTTTTGAAAGCTGTTCCAGGTGAATGTTTCATTATTGGGTTCAGACAGGAAGTAGCTGTCATGATGTCCTACGTGTTATCGCAACTTGAAACTTCATTCAGCTCTGCTGTTTTGTACACAATTAGTGTTCTCATGACATTGCAGGATGTCTCTGAACAGTGAACCTAATACTGCACACATCGGAAATTCGAAATGACCTCGATGCTTTGCTGTACTCGTCGTTGATCGGTGGTGCTAGTTAGCGTTTGCGTCCTGACTCTGCATCACACACAGGTTCACTGAGTGATTTATGACCTTCTCAGAGTTGTCACAGGCACACCAAATACCTCTCCTCTTGGCCTCTGCTTGCACAGTCTATCTGTGGGAGGAGTAAAGCTTCCTTGTCTTCTTTACTTTGTTCTCTCAGTGAGTCAGGAGCAGTTCTGACTTGTAGCAGAGCTGAAGTGTTGGGTCTTTTAAAGCAGAAGGCTTACAAACGGAGAGATGTTTTAGTTCAGATCTGATAAGGAGAGTGGAGTTGTGAAACAACATTGTGGAGAGAGGCTCTCCAGCTGAGAGACACCGGAAGTGTCAATGAGTGAACTGAAGACCATGTCTGCTGTGGTGAGGAGAGCACTGGGCCGGAGGTGTCACTACTATGGCCTGCTGGCTCGCACCAGGCAATGGAGGCAGGGGCGATCTCGCAGCCAGAACCGAGCACCTAACAGGGGTAAACAGCCCATATTTCTGTTTATACTAACTACTGATATACATTTATAAGTGTACAATTGTACACCTGATTGATCGTTCTAGAAGGACGACTTTTGATCACCTTTAAGTGTATGGTGAATGTATACAATCTTAGAGGCTTTCTTTGTCTATTTCACTTACATAGTACAATTCTTCCTTTGCATATCCCAGCTAGCTTTGGAGCTAGGTCAGCCATATTACAGCGCCAATGGAGGAGAGAGGGATAAGGGCCTTGCTCAAGGGCCCAAGTGTGGCTACACCAAATTTTTCTCTCATGCTGTATGTCTAGGCAACCGGCTTTGGGATGTAGCGATTCACAATTAGACAGTTTAGAATCGATTCACATGGTGCACAGTTTGAATCTGTGATTCATTGAAGATAAATCAAAATGTGGAACCAGCATTTTTGGTCATAGTTTGTACCTATCTCAGAAATAAAAGGACACATTCATCATTTAGATAAATGAAAGATAACCACAAATACAATAGTTTGCTTTATCTAAAGATAAATAATAATGTCTTCAGTTAAAAAGATAAAAATGTCCTCAGTTTGATTTTGTTTAAAGACTTCGTATCTCATGGTGGGCTGAGTGTATCGTTACATCCCTAAACACAAGGTTTGTGTGCAAATTAGCTCCAAGAAGTATAGTTATTTGTCTACGTTGTAGCTTTTCCATGGTGGTTTCATAAACATTAAAAGTATTTTAATATTTTTGCATTCACAAGCAGCTGTAAATCATTTTTATGCTACTTGAAGTACAGCGATTAGCCTCAGTTATTGCTTCTTTGTGACTCACTATGTATTTACAATGTGTACAGGTCTCAGGTTTTGGTAAGTTTCAGGTATTTCAGTGTCTTTCAACATCCAAAAAAACCCAAGAGTTTATACGAGTCCGTTGTTGCTCAGGCGTCTCTGGATGAACAAGATGTTCTGCCGCCCTGACAAGGAATAAAGCAAATTGTGAGTTTAAAAAGACGATTTAGTTTAGTATGTTAAATTGTACAAATCCAAGTTCTAGTTGGGTCACTGACTACACAGTGTTTTATTACACGTTCACCAAAGCCAGATAGACTCTGCACTGGTGTGCTAGTGAAAAATCTTGCTGCTCTACCTGGGTCCCAGATAGACTACACATTGAAATCCAATATTCAGTGTGTCTAATACTAGACATTGTTGACTACCAGTGTTAAAATGGATGTATTAAGCTTCTGTACAGATCAGTTTCTCTTTGGCTTTGTGTGATTGTATTGAGCTGTAAAGTAAATTACAAAGCTGGAATTTTGCCAGGTTCTACCCTTCTTGTACACGAAAGGCTTCTAATTAGTAGGAAAGGTCCAATAAGTGGCTTTGTTACAGCGTGCAGTTACAGATTGGAGGTTTCCAGGTGAAGGGAGAGAGACTAAATAAGTGGGTGTGTAATTACACAGTTGAAAATTATTAAATAACGGCAGATAAAAAGAGATATTTTGTTTGTTTGTTAGTAGTATCACTGGTAATTGGAAGTCTGCATGGTGCAGTAATTGGATTTAGTGTCAATGCAAGAACATAAGTTATTAGATTCATTACTTTTTACATTTACATTTTATTTTAAATTTAGCATCTTGTAAGTCTTTCTCAACAAGTACATTATTTCTTTTTTTAATGGACTCTTCTGGGACTGGTCCAGAATTGTATAACTACATTAGTATTTATAGCAGAAGCTTTTTTCATCAAAAAAACTGGTGTGGCCAAATACAATCAAGGTTTAAGGACCTGCATAAATGTTTAACAGTGACAACCTGGCTGTAGTGGGTGTTAAACCCACAGCCCTCTAATTATCAGTCCAGTACTTTACCTCAGATCTTCTTAATCCAACATCAATGCCAAGCCTCCCACACTGAAGTGTTGTGATGCACTTTATGGTTTTTGATTTTTTTTTGTGCTTGAAATAAAAAAAATTCAGTTTCTCTCAAGTTCTTGAGAATCTCAGTTGGATCTGGATGCTAGTCCACATCCCAGCTTTTCAATTGTTGCAAGGCATATAGATACACCCAGAACGAAGAGCCAGTCACACAGCAAATACACTCACATATATACACATACCAAAGGCAATTCAGAGTCTCAAGCTATCCTGACTGCATGTTTTGGACTGTGGAATAAAACTGGAACTTCCTTGGTAATCAAACCTAAGATCTTCTTGTTCTGAGCCATGTACCACCCCTAGTATTTACTAGCAATGTAAAACAAGTTGAAGGTACATTTTAAAGATGCTAAACTATTGTCATTTGAAAAGAAATTATAAAAAAAAACTTTTATAAAATTCCCCAAAACTAAGCATCTGTCCACAAACTTAGGCAGCCTTAAGACATCGACTCATGCATGTTGGTTTGATTCCTCTGCCTGGGTCCTTTCTCTGTAGAGTTTGCATGTTCTCCTTGTGTCAGCATGGGTTTCCTCTGGGTGCTGACAGAAATTACCTAAGTGGGTTTTCTGCCTTTTGTGGAATGATTCAGACCCCCTATGATCCTGACCAGATTAAATCAGTGCTAAATCAATGAATAAATGAACAGATTATCGCAATGAACGTAGCATGTCATGCTATCGTGTGCTGACTTGTTTATTAGTGTATTTCTCCACTTTCTTATACGCTTGTTCTTTCCCTGCCTTCTGATGTTCTCTGTTGAGTACCCTCTCACATGTTTAGAAAAACATAACACTTAACGCTGTAGGTTTTAAGTGTGTATCTTTCCTCATCTTGTTGCCTCTGGGGATGCATTTCTTTTGGCAAATACACTGATTAGCGTCGGCCTCACCCTCATCACCTGAGAAATCATTTGTGAGTATGTATGTGTGTCTGAAATCCCAGCAGAAACACTTGAACCCTGCAATGGTAGAAACCAAAACCTCAGTTTTTGCTTTGCCTTTAGCATTTTTCTGTAACCACTCTTTTGGGCATGTTATGATCAAGTGGGATGTTTCTGACACCAGGCCATAATCCCTCTAGTCTATTTTTATTCATGATAAAAGCTTGTCAACTTGTCACTGTAAAAGACACACTGCTTAGAGACTAGTTTTTATCCTAATGGCATCCCCAGGACTTTTAAAAGTTATTTTAAATGTTCAGATACCACAGTGGTGTTATAAGCTATCCCTCCACCGCAGAGATCTTTAACTCTGTAATGGCTTGGTCTCCAACAGACACAATTGGTGTCCATAATGACATTCTGCTGCAAATGCAATGTCTTATTGCCAGCTTATGTGTACTCTTTTTGAATATATAGTGTATTACGTGACTCTATGTACATTTGAAGTCTGCTGCTTTTTTTGGTCAATGTGGCAGTGGTTCAAGTAACGAGCAGTAACAACCTGAGAATTAAGAACCAGCATTTAGCAACCATACTAAAACGTAAAAGCACTAGAGAAGTGTTAAAAGAGGATATAAATCATTTGTGAAGCTCCCGTTAGGGGTTGCTACTAGTTTTTATGCCGGATGCCATTCATCATGCAACCGTCCTGTTTATCAGTAGGATAACTGGGATCAGTATTACAACACACTGTTTTGTGTATCCAAGTGTCTAGGGTGGCACCCGGCCAGCCGGCAATGCTGCGATACAACATTGTATTTAACTGACATTAAAGACTAGCACTGATCAATCTTGTGTAACCAGTAACAAAACATAACAGTAAAATCCTTATAAATGCTGCTCAGGTGGCGCAGCGGTACAGCAGACACTGAACACCAACAGGTGCAGATGCCGAACACCAGAGCTGAGATCTTGAATACATCATAAGGCTGAGCAACACATGAACAATGATTGGCCTGTTGTTCAAAAGGGTGGGACAAAACGGGATTGGGTCTCATAACTGATACAATTATGGCCTTTGTTGGCTGATCGATTGTGCCTACAAAATGTCTCAGGATGTGTCTCTCTCTGAACATAGTGCTGAATGCATTCGCGCTTGTCTAAGTGCAGGTGGATAAATGCATATGGGTGCTGTCCAGGTGTCGGAGGGGGAGAAGTTTAGCTTGTTTTTCTCAATTTGAAGCCAGGGCCGGTGGAGAGGAAGCATGACTCAGTTGAGTATCTAAAGCAGGACAAAAAGGGAGAAAACACATAAATACAATAATACATTTCATAATAAGTAAATATTATTTATAGAAAACTCTTCAATGTTATACTACAATCCAAGAATATAATACCTGTGGAAATACTGTTCAAAAGAGTCTATAGTGGTAAGATCATTCAGACAAGGCCAAGCTCCTTGTATGGCCTTAACAATGTGAATACAATGTCATTTGCGAGCACATGCATTTAGTTGATTAACCAATTAACAACCCACAGCATGTAAAGAATAGTATAAACAAAAGGCTAGAAGAAGAGATTTGATATTCTGTCAGTTGAAAATGTCTTTTTATATTCAAGCTACGATCTTTTGAATTGCATTATGCAGATGTTGGAAATCTGAGCTAAGGTTTGGATCTTTCTCTTCTAACTGATCCACACTCTCTTTATTCTTCTCCTTGTCTCTTCAGAACATCACAAAGATTCACAAATGACTTCAATCCATTTCATACACAGAGAGATGTTCACGAACCACCAAGCCTCCATTCCAGCTCTTTCAGTCAGACGTATACTTGAAGATTGAACTTCGATAAAAAGTTTGAGATTCATAAGGATAAAGTTTGGAAAAGAAAGCATGTTTGCTGCATAGAAATGGGAATTAATGACTGAGACCCTCGACAGTGAGGCGAGGCAGATGCAGTCAGGAGTGGTGCTATATCTGTTTTCTTTATAAAAAAGAAAGAAACAGCCAGTGTATTTGACTATTCAATGTTGCTTCCCATCTGCTGCTTCCGCTGTGCTATTAATGTCATCTGTGGAGACGGTGCTCTCAAAGCTTGTTTGTTTCTGAAATTGCTTGGCCTATTGTGTAAAAGTGTTGTTCAATAAATGCTAAATCAATTGATTTGAAAACTCTATTTTGACAAAAATTCATGGGCGGCCTCATGAATGACTGAGTCTAGGAATTAAAGCTACACTGACTTGTAAAAGGCGTATAACTTTTTGCATTAATTGCTTTATCCTTGCCAGGTTCCGAAAAGAAACACCGGGTCCAAGACAGGAATATCCTGCACCAACCCATCTCTCAGTGTTCAAACAAAGCCAATCAAGGTGGAGCAATTATATTTTCTGTTGTATTTGGTAGGTCCTACTGCATACTGAAAAATGTTCCTTCAGGCACTCTGCTGGTCACAGATGGCTCAATCCTCTCAACTGGAGCTTTTATTACCGCACACAAATGGATCTGTGTGGCTTGTGAGAACAACTATTGTGGTGCTGATGAAAAGGCTGGGATTCTGTTAAAGTTTAATGAGATGGAAGGATTAGTCTTTCCCGTTTGTAATTAAATAAAGCCTGGATGACTTCTGCTCTTGAAATTTCTTACACCTTTTTAGCAGTAACGACTCACTTAAAAGAAAAATATTTGCTTTTTTTACATTTGCTGAAGCTCTGCCTGTTCCCATCGCTACATTCCTACTAATTAAGCACCATCTTGCAAAAAAAATTCCTTCATGTGCTGTACTTACAGTCCTGCAGCACCCATCTGCTTCTGTTAATTCATTTCTACTTCTAAGTTCTATATGGGCTTTATATTTTGGTTGTGGTGTTGAGGACTCGGAAACATCTGGGTCAGGCTAGTGTGAGAACTAGTGGCTCCATTAGCATGAATGTCATCTGGGATTGGATACATATGGCTATCTGTCACCTCCCTGCTTCACTCAGAGCTGAACAAGTGCAGCTTCAGGTCTTCTGACCTTTAACTTTTTGGAATTCGGGGCTCTGTAATTCTTTCTCTAAGTGCTGTTACTTAACAGAGGTGTCGCACAATGATGAGCTATTTTTTTATTTCATGTAATTTTCAAGCATATTATCAACATGCTAACCTGGTGAGGGTTGTAATGGGTGGGGTTTCCCTAGAATCACCGGGTGCATTGCAGTAACACACCCTGAGCAGGATTCCATTCCATGGTGCCAACCCTGTCTCAGACACACACGAGCATGTCTGTATGTTGATGCTCTACCTGCTTATAGCTCCAGCATTACTGGACTTACATAGCTCACGAATACACCACATGTGTTCAGCTTGTATACGTACCTTGTACACATTTTATGAATTCATGTTCATGCTAGAAATAAGTAAGAATGCCACGAATGGCAAAACACTGCTTCCATTCAAACTGCAGCCTAAATAGCATATGTAACCCCCAAAACCAGTTTGTGCTTATGTATTACGCACCTTGGAACGTTTTCAGGCATGGAGGGTTAATTATGTTGTTTATTTATAATTATTTTCTCTCTCAGTTCAATTTTGGTTTACTGTGTTAGTATTGACTAAGTTATACTGAAGTATTAGTAATAATACATCACATTTAAAATACGGCATATATGCTAGAACATTTTTGAGCCCTTTTGCAACCAAGCTAGTCAACCTTATATGCTTGTTATACACCTTAATAACTCAATTATTAACTCAATTCTTTGTAAATTGTACCTGTGATGTACCTGGTAACTGTGTATAGCCTATTATATTTCAATAGTTGTTGGATTCTTCTTCCTTTGGCTGCTTCCGCCACAGTGGATTGTGATCCATATTATTGATTTGGCTCTTTTGTTTCATGTTTTGTTTCATTCCTAAAACAACTCTACCTATGTATCAGGGCTTGGGCCAAGCACTACAATACACTGGTTTCTACAATGTGTCTGTCTGTCTGTCTATCTATGCTACCATTGTGTTCAGCACCTTTGGCGACGTAGACGCCAAATGCATTTAGATCAACAGCAAATGAGCCAGGTGTGAGTTATGGTATCGTTCTGCAGCCAAATGAGCCAACTGGCTTTTACCCCCACAGTTTCTCTAAATGACACGATTCTCAGTCAGAGCCACAATGTTCTACCACACACTCTCCTATATGATCTCTACGGCCTCTGCTGTGCCATGTGTCTTGGTCAGAGGAGATTAATGGGACCACTCTTCGGTGCTGTTTTTTTGATGGATTGCTTGTTTATCAGCCTGTGCCTGACATGTTGAACATGTGTGTAATTGCATTACTTGGTCGTCTTTTGTATCGGTCAGGAGTCGTTCTGAGGCTACATGGCTCTACATGTGTGTATGAACATTAACCGAAAACCTTCTAGAACAATTTACCATGGGTCGACCTTGATTTTAGTATATGTAATGAAGTCTGTTTGATGCGAACACCATCCTGCTTTAATTGTACCTAGTGGCAGTTTGGATTTGACTCAATTGACTCAATTTTTGTGCCACACTAAGCATGGAGAACAGAAAGAGGAGAAGAGAACTGAGGACTTTAGAACCAAAATTGTGGAAAAATATCAACAGAGCTGTCAACCATCTCCAGACAAATTCATGTTCCTTTGTCCATGGTGCGCTACACAATCAAGAAGTTTACAACCCATGGCACTGCTAATCTCCCTCGAGGTGGACGGTTGATTTGCTTTGGGTCGCAATGTAGGTACCAGTGTCAGAAAGATGGGTCATGGGACTTCTTTGTGTTGCTTATAATGCGTTCATCTTCAAAAAACAAGATGACTACAACACAGCAAGTATACTGAATCAATCCCAACATTATCATTGGCTGTCACCAAGTTTAAGGTGAATACAGCTTAGTTCAGAGAAACTGAATTCCAGTATTGTGCAGGACGAATCTTAAGTGTAATCTATGGTTTACCAAAAATGCGTATTTTAATTTCAGAAAACCTGGATGATCCCTTACACACTTTACACACAGCAATTTTGGCCAATTTTTCTTTACAACATACTTCAATTCTTCAATATTCTTAAGGAAAACAGTAAAATACACAATATTGTATATCACTGTAAAATATGGTAGTCGGGTTAGTGGGTAGAGCTTTGAGCTGTCAGTTGAAATGTGCAGAGTTTAAATCCAGGCTCTGTAATGCAGCCACTCTTGAGAAACTCCTTTAACCCTGTCTGCTCCGGGGTGACGGACGGTGGCTGATCCTGCGCTCTGACACCAGTCATCTATTTGGCCTAATTGGCAATGTCTGCAGCAGACACAGTTCTGTAAGTGCTGAATTACCGGACTTGTGGTTAGGGTCTTAAGACACTGTATGGACCCTGATTAGCAGAGAGAGAGGTCCCTGTGGTGGGTGCATACGGGGAAAACGGTTCCGTTAATAGCTGTACGTGGTCGGAGGAGAGTGAACAGCAATACCAACCTCGACTGCAATAAGGCAAATTGATTACGCTAAGCTACACAAATAAAATAGAAAAATATCTCAGTGTTGCCTTGTCAGTAAGTGTTGGTCTACTATCTTAAGGTTGGTTTATAAAGGGCATCAAGTTTAGCATTTGAATTACTTTAAGACAGCATTCAGGAAACTTGCCATGAAGGTAATAATAAAATGATTACATTTGCATCTTGTTTGTATTTTTATTACATACTCCAAACACTTGTACTGCTTTACCACCCAGCCCAGCGTTTATTTGAGCTCTAATAAATCATGTAGGTTGTGCTTCAATGCGTGTATTTACATTTCCTCAGTGCTTGACAGATTTTGTAATTAAAGTCACTTTTAGCCAGCCGTTATGTACTGGCATTAACGTTTGCAATGGCGCACAAGCAAAATGTTTGCAAACCTTATTTAATTGTTATGTAATATCAGATCTGCGCTGGTGAATGTTTGTTATCATTTGATTTCATATGGGCCCGCGGGGCTCCCGTCTGGTCATGACACCACACCGAGCATATGGATTAAGATGTTACGAAACCAGCCGAGCTAATTAAGATGATAAACAAGACTTGCTGTTTGGCATCTTCCTCCCATGCATTCCAATCTGTTTGTCTACCAAGAGAGAGTATGCAGTGAGAATGCTGAGAACACACATTCACACCCCGAACACGCTGACTGCTCGGCTATACACCGCGTCTTAACACGCTGTAATTGCATAGCATTATTCACTTGTGACAGGCTTTGAGATGCACAAAGCATTACCGGACTACAAAAATATACTGAATGGTGACAGATTAAAGGAAATAAAACAACATAGTGCGCCCTATCTTACACCCTGCGCAAGGTGTGTCGCGATGCTCATTGCTATCTTAAACCCCGTCAAAAGTCTATTTTCACGTTTTGCGCCTTCATAGTTGAAATAGCAACAGAGCTTGTGAATAGTTACACCAATGGGTGTGGTGGTCTCGAATTGAAGTGTGCTCAGGTAATTGTTGGATTGGAAAACACAGCTGTGAAAAACTTCACATACACCATTGCTTGTTACCAACACATGGACACGCAGCAGTACACAAACCCATAGCGAGTGCCAGTTGGCAGCTATGCAAACTTTTACATCAACAATAAACACAATGAGCAGGTCCATTTCCTCTGCTGAGAAGTTTTGTACACATCCAGATAGCTGCAGCGTGAAAATAGCAATCCGCCAAAGTCAGACCACACACCGCTCTTAAAGGGAATGGCAAGTGACATGCTAATTGGTTGTTATGCCCAGAACACACCCATGATTAATGGAGAGACTTAGTACATCCCCTTTCCGCGATTGGAGCCCCACAAGGCGAACTTTTCCTGTCGTTATGATAGCAAAGACACGCCCTAAATCCAGCTGTGCGGTGCATGGTTGGCGATTCGCCCACAGAACGATAAATTAGGGCCCCTGGTCTTAAAGTGTTGGACCATCGATCAACCTTCATTTTTTTGGTATGGATTGTATTAGTTTCTAAATGTAGATTGTCACTCTGCAACAAAGTGGTAGCCTAGTGAGCTTTGGGTTATAAATCAAAAGGTTGAGAGTTCAAAGCCCTTCACCATCACAGCTTCAGAGGTGCTGGACAATGGCTGACCCTGAGCTCAGCTTGCGATATCTGTGGTTGTTGTGACACCCAAAGTGGGTTAAGTTTTGAGTGAATGTGTTGGTTAGAATTTGGGCTCATTCTGTCTTTGCTGTACATTGGACTTAATGAAACTTTCCTGCATCATAACTTAAGTTAAACACTCGGAAATTTGATAATATGGACATAAGCGTTGTTTACATTTAGTTTTATGCCATATTATTATGTCATACAGTTTGTTGTTAAAATAAATAATTGATTAATTAACTAATTTGTAAAAATAGTCAAATATAGACTAATCAAAAGTTGTTCGGGGCAGTCCTATATTTAATAACTTTCTGCCCAGTGTTAGAGTTTAGTAAAGTACCAGTGATGTGCACATTTTTGTCGATTATGGTTCTAAAAATGAACAACCAAGTAGCCATGTCAGGATTTTAATTTTTTATAGCAGGAAGCTGATACTAAAAGCAGGTCATAACCATAATGTGCTACCAGGATTGCTGAGAGTGCAGATGCTGCTGGGAAATGAATATATAGTTCACTTGGGGGGGTGAAAAACTTTGGTTTTAATATAGAGCGTACATTACTGTCTTTAAAAAATACAGCACAATGTGGCCAGAAGTAAAATTGTAAGTCAGCAGATATGCTATACTATTAACACCAGAAGCACAGAGCCGGCTACACCTAAGTGTACCTAGAAGTGCCAAGCACCGGTCTTTTGACTGCTGGGTGACTGTGGTTGTAACCTACTTAAATTGTGGCTGGGCAGTCAAAACACAGCAGATTCTTTAGACTGGGACGCTTTTACTGCCACATTATTATATATCTTTATAAAAAAGTGACTTACAGTGTAGTATACAGTCTGAGCAATTAGGGTTAAGGGCCTTGCTCAAGGGCCCAACAGCAGCAACCTGGCAGTAGTGAAGTTTGACTCAGCGACCTTCAGATTACTAATCCAGTAACCTAACCACTAGGCTATGGCTGGCCCAATATACTTAACTTTTTTATACCAGTGACAGCTAAAGAAATTTAGAAACTATCATTGATGTTGCTACTATTAAGTCTGAGGGGGACGTGCCCACCACACACACACACGTACATCTCATAATTGTGTCATATTAATTAAGATTCTGGGTGATAAAATGCACAAATCTAGGAAAAGTCATGAAAGGACGGTGCACAAATTAGAGTGCAAAGATATCTCGGTATAACCTCGGTCGAGACAGCCCGGCGCTTCTAGTAAGACGTCACAGCGGTCAAATGACCAGCCCTTGGCACTTCTAGTGTTTAATGGGTA
>JAYDZG010000002.1:12156538-12172953 GCA_034509265.1 Microcambeva bendego
CAGTCATTTTGAATGATGCAATTTTTCGCAAATGCTAAGATAATATAACATTTATATAATATCATTTTTATTTCAGAGACCTTTTAAAGAAACACTGGGGTGAAAGTGGAAATATGCTGTAAACATCGTGCTTCACTTTTTACACTTTCCACATTTGTGATTAGCTAACGTTTTAGCTTCAGTGAGGAAACCAGAGTAACCAAAACGCCCAAACTGTAATCAGACTGAACTCTTAATTAAATACATTTCATATTAGTTACTGATTAATTTATCACATTTAGCTCGGTGAAGCTTCAGTTTCTTTAACTTTGGTTAAATAAACGACTTCTAACCGGAGTTTATTTTGGAATTGCATTAGGGTTGATGTGCTGGTTTACTCTCTCCAGCAGAGGTCACCCTGTCTATGTGCAAACAGCATTATCGTTCATCCACCAAGTTTACCTGGTCAGGGCCGCTGTGGGTCTGATTAATTTCGTAAGAGCCAGGAAATCACAAGGCATACACATCTTAGGCACGTTTTAGTAGCAGTAACTGGCAGGGACCGAATGAAAAATGCAGAATGATCCTGATACTTTTCTCTGCTCAATTAAATTCATAATAATAATATACACATTTTTATTGAGATTGTTCACACACCAAAAGAATTCAGGCTGTAATTGCTGCCAAATGTGCATCAACAAAGTATTGAGTAAATGCTTTGAATACTTATGTACATGTGATTTAAATTTGCAAAAGATCCAAAAACAATCTTTTTTCACTTTGTCATTAAGAGGTATTGTGTGTAAAATGGAATCTATTTTGGAATAACACTGTAACAGCAAAATGGGGGAAAAGTCAAGCACTGTGAATACTTTCCGGATGCCCAGTATCATAGGCATCTTTTGGGTCCAATCTTCTCTACAAACTCCAAGCTGAAAGCAGTTTGTATATTCTAAATGAATAAACTGTAATAAGCTTTACTTTCCCTTGGTTGCAGTACTTGTAGATAATCCTTGATGCCTTGGGGATAAATTATACAATTATACAAACAATACAAATTTATAGAAATATTGTTTTATTTCATTTTACAAATCATTCCAATTTGGGTGTTTTGCACCTTTATTGCATGCAGAAAAGATTTCCAGTTTTTTCATTAACCATTTTAATTGGATTTTGGTAAAAAAAAAATATAATAATAATCATATTGTAATGTTATGCTTGCTAAACACAAAAAGTTAGGACAGAGGCCTGTTTACCACTGTGTTGCATCACATTTCTTATTAATTACACTGGTCTGATTTTGCTCCAAGGATTTGTCTCTAACACACTAGAGGTGCAGTTTGAAGTCCTAAGTTTAAAACAAGCCTGATTGGCTCCACCCTACCCACTAGGATGCACAAGCCAGTGCCTTGTAGTGCGGGTCCAAAGCCTGGATAAATTGGAGGGTTCCGTCAGGAATGTTATTTGGTGTGAAAAAACAGGCCAAATGAATAATGTGGACCATGGTCGGTCCGAAAGGATTCACAGTTTGTCTGATTAAGGGTCACATTCAACAGTGGTCTTGAAATGGATCTTTTCTCCCTGAATCTTTTTTGAGCTACAACCCATTTTTAATGCAAAGACGGAGCCTTTGGTGTATCCACTTTCTCTTCCCCAACCTGTTGGGAAATGTTTTACCACTTTAGTATTTGAATCCAGTGGAAGGTCGATTTAATGGTCCACATTTTTTCAAACGCGACCTGCGTTTTGTCCCTATTTTTTTTAAACGACTCAGTCAATCCTAGCATGAAATGGATATTGCCCAGGTACAGTGGTGGGATTTTCCACTGTACACCAGCGGTTCAAATCCTGCTGGTTAGCTGGGTGCCACCCTAGGATACACAAACCGTTATGTTGTAGAGCCGGTCCTAAGCCCGGACATATAGGAGGGCTGTGTCAAGAAGGGCATCTGATGTCAAAACTATGCCGAATCAATAATGCTGACCACAGTCCATTGATGGGACCCCTGACGGGAGCAGCCAAAATGATTCACTAAAATGAAACTGATGTGTGAGGGTAGGATAAATTGACCGAACAACTAGGAGGCTTTATTTGTTCTTGCCTTATTCTCATATATTCTGTTTTATACTAGATTATAAGTTATAGCGCTTTGTTATGGCTTCAAAAGACAAGGAAGGTGGTAATAATGCAAGTGAGCATTGCTGAAAAGTTAGAACTTATTAAGACAGTGAAAAACATTATTTCTGTGGCTCACATATGTGAGAGGTTTCATGTCACATTTACATATCTGTTTACATTGTTCATCATATGTGCTTAGTGTGTTCAGCAATCTTGAGGACCTGTTTTCTAATACTTCGCATTCCCCAACAATTTTTTGGACCACTGTACACCCCTTCAATGCATTCTGGGTTAACAGAGGTATGCAGATCTGACTTACCTATACAAACATTCTCATCATCCAGCTCAGCTGAGGCGTTCCTGAAGTACCCGAGCCTGCAGTGCTGGCAGTTCTGCCCTCTAGTGTTGTGTTTGCAGCTTACACATGTCACAATGTTGATAAAGTCGATATAGCTGCAGCGATTTGAGTGACCATAGCACTCACAGTCTTGTGTGACAGAAAGAATAAATGTTAGTGACAGAACTATTAAAATATGAAAAGACCCCGGCGCAGGAGATCTGGAATAAAACTATTCTACTAAAAATCCATGATATTTCGATTAAAGCAAGTCTGGACTTTATATTTGTTGCTCTGCTCACCAGAATGTTTTATTAGCTCTTATCAGATGCTAAAAGTATAACTATTGCACAATGCTCCAGCCCCTCTATTTCAGAATGGATTTACACAATTTCGTTTAACTTTTAAGATCATTTTACTGCTTACAATCGAACCAATTAGATGAAAGTTCCAACGTGTATGTTTTCTAAAAGACAGGTTGATGTTTCTTGTTGTTTCAGCTTCTCTTTTTCCTTTAAAATGGATTTTAGTGTTCCCCAGGTGGCACAGTGAGAGATCCTGTTAGATTTCTGAACTCGATTTGAAACTGCATGGCATCGAGCGAGCATAATGGGCGGTGCATGCAGCACTAACTGATTGACTGCTGGGGCGGGACGACCGGACTATGTGGGGTATGGTCAGCAGGTTGGCAGAGAGAGAGAGGACTTTCCATCTGTGATACCACTCTCTGTGAGACTCAAAGGAAATTAGATTGAACATGTAATAATCTGAAGCTCGCTTAAGTCAGGTTGATTTGATTAGACAATACTACTATGTTAGAATATGTTAATCCTTTTGGCTGCTCCCTTAAGGGGTCGCTACAGTGGATCGTAGTCTACAATATTGATTAGGTACAGCTTTTACTCCGCAACAACACACTGGTTTGTGCATCATAGTGACTACGGTGGCAATGCTGAGATTCAAACAAGGGAGTTCAGACTCTCATTGCTGGTGTGCAGTGACAAAACACTATTCCACATGGGAACTACTAACTATGGTAAAATAACTTGATTAAATGGCTCACAAGTGCAAGTCCAGTAACTATTAGCTGTACCTAATAAACTCTCGTCTGTGTGTATTTTAATCGCCGTGTAATTGTATTTTTACTCGCAGTACTCTCACTCTATGTTACAATAGAGATGTAATCATTCAATACTTTTAGTTTAAAGAATGTTAGTGCTTTTGTTGAAAGCTGATTTAGTAATTCATCATTTCCACACATCTTTACTGTGTTGCTGCATTGGAATAATGAATAATTAATTTAATGTTTTAAAGATGCTGGCAACATGGGGACCTGCTGTGGTGCAGTCCACTGAGCTGTGGCATGGAGCAACAGCAACTGATGAAATATAGATGCTCAATTACACTCTAGATTGGCGAAGGGACCAAACAAAGGCCCAGACCAATGTTTCACAAACGGCCAGCCATATTTATCAAGACAGTCAATGTAAACTGTTTAGAGGTGAAATTTAACAGTTTGATTTTATCGCTGCAGAAAATCTTTACATTTGTTTGTAATTGCAAAACATCTATGTCAATCCGCTCACCTTATCAAAAGGACAAAACAAGTCGGGGCATGCAGGCACGAAGATTAAACAGAGAAAGAAAAGAAAGGAAAAAAGATGAACAATGAAGTTTGATAGATTACGTCATTTTTCCACAGTTTTCAATACCAAATTCTCAAAAGTATCCAGGATGGGACATTAACAAACGTCTTCAAGTTGTTCTCAAGCACAGAAATAAATGTTTAATTCAGTTCATCTTGGTATTGTCTTACCTTCAAATCTGACATATGCTATTCTTGTCAGCTTAGTCCTTGGCCCCCCAGGAATCAAAATCCTTTGACTGACTTTAGAATGAAATGAACCGTCATTAAATCGACTTTCATCAAATAATTGACTCAAAATACTATTCTGACTCATTTACTACATGGGCAGTGCTACTATAAAAGCAAAAAACACAAAATTACACCAAATAGGCTTTTATACAAGAGCATTATAAACTACAACTACTACAATGCTACAAATAAAAAACACTATTGTGAACTATTTGGAAATTTTCATCTTTGCCAAAGTATGCTCTTGTCAGATTCAGACTGAATGGAGAAGCATAATGGGATGTAGCTGGAGACTCCTGATCTCTAAAGACCTCTCTACTTCACATTCGTCTGCAAATGTAGGAAATGCAGTAATGCTGGGGTTCTTTTTTCAAGCAAACGCTTCACATGAGCAGTAGAATAATACTAAGAAACCCACTGTAGTCCCAAAAAGACCTGCTGTGGGCAAAGTTGGTTGTTCCAGAATGTTCTGTGTACACTGGAGAAGAGGCCAATACCAAAGACTCATCAGGATAGTGAAATATGGTGGAAGCATCCGGTTTCACAGGACAATTTACATTACAGGGTAGTTAAGGAAAGCAATTGAAATGCTATAGAAAAGTCATTGTGTTCATCTTCTAAGTAGCTATACAGGATTTTTTTAATTTCCGTTGCTTTATTGAGTTGTTATATTAAATAGCATTAAATGCCTTCATTTACGACCCCAATTCAGGAAACGCCAGGACAGTAAAGAAAATGCAAATAATAAATAAACACTTTCATTTTCATTTCATCCTAAGAACCTCAATTTTATGTGAACCTAAACATCTCCAGTTCAAACTGCCTGAAATCAAATAAAAACTAAATTCATTTATGGAACACTGCATTTTTATTTGATTTCAAGGGTTTCCATACCATCCCAACTTTTTTCCTGATTTGAGGTTGTAAATGCATCGATGCTAAGTAGTTTGTGTGTTGTATACATAAGATGGCAAATGATTCACAAACTTTTATAATAGGATGTGAAATTGTCGTGTAACAGGGTTAACTTGGGTCAGCTACATGCTACACCTACACAGCTACAGATTCTACACTGTAGTGGTGGATACCTTTTTTCTCATGACCTTTCTTTTCATGTTCTTTTTCTTTATGTTTTTTCTTCTCTTTCTTTTCCTCCTTGCCCTTCTTGCTCTCTTCCGTTTTCTCTTTTTTACTGTCTTCATCGATTTTTGCATATTCTTTGTGCACCAAGAAATATCATAGTACAGACAACACAAAGATTTATTGAGTTTTTAATTTTATTGAAGCAGATTGGTATTAATCTATGACAGTATGGTAAATAGATTCTGCCAGCTATTTTGCCAAAGGCCTTACTTGAGCTGGCGATGAGCGTGCCCGGCATCTCTTATCTTTGCCATCATCTCTTGATATACCAGGTTCAGATTCCTTTTTCTCAATAGCGGGTTGCTTTTCACTTTTGTCACTGTTGCCCTCAGGAACAGGAAGAACAGGACTGGGAGCAGATGTAGGTGTACGTTCTTTGGGGGGCAGAGTTTCAGTAGAAGGCAATTCAACTGTCTTTCTAGAGGAATTATCAGGAGAGGTTGCTTTTTGAGTAGAACTTTTAGGTACTATGACTTCAGAAACTTCCAAAGGAGGTAGAGGTAAAGGAGATACAGGTTTTGATGATGTATTCGTAAAAGGTGTTTCTTCTGGACTTTTAGTAGAATTTAAAAGTACAGCATCTTTTGGTCCAAGAACTTCAAGTATAGGAACTTCAGGAGCCGATTCCTTTGGAGGAGGGTCTTCAGATTCAGGTGCTTTACTGAGCACTGCATCAGGAGCTTTGAGAACAGTGTCTACAGCTTCCAATGGAGGATTATTGGTTAAAGAAGTTTCGAATGGAGGCATCTTAGGGGGTAAAAGGTCAGGGGCTGCTTCAGGTGCTGGAATTGCAGGTGTATTAATTGGAGTTACTGTATTTGTAGAATCTGAAGGTGTGTTGGTGGCAGGAACCTCTAAATCAATAGCAGGTCCTTGAGTTACATCATTAGAGGCCAATGTCATAGTGTCTGTCAATAACGGGACAACTTCACTTACAAGGGTGACCCCGCCAGTTGCAGAAACAACCGCATTGTTTGCCTTGCTGTTAGTTTGAGTACCTACATCAGTTCCCAAAGAAGCAGTAATAGTAGCTAGAGTAGCACTGTCCGTTGCTGATGCAATCAAATCATCTGGCAGAGTGAGCACATCATTTTCTGGAGCAATGGCTTCTCTTGTCAAGGTGACTGTCCCAGTTGAAAGAGAAATCGTATTTATAACTGCAATTGCTGTATCGGTTGCTAAAACCGTTCCTGCTCTCACAACAGAAGTCTCACCAGAAGGAGCATCTGGATTTGAACTTTGTCCTTCAATGGTTGTAGCTGGGGTTGGTTGGAAGGCTGAATTCATTGAGTCTCTTGTTGGTGTGATTGTGGTTGTTACTTGAGAAACTCCACTGGTTACTACAGAGTCAAGTGTACTCAGCATCTGAGGGCTTGGATCACTTGCTTGATTTGGCGGCACAGACGTTTCTGGTCTCAACCCAACAGTTGTCGCTGTGACATCATCGGTTGCATTGACATCCACGTTAGTTACTGCAGTGACCACATCCAATGCAGAGGTAGCTATAACACGGTGTAGATCACAATCAAAAATCTAATACTTCTATATTTTAAGTGATGTTGCCCATGACCCAACTAGGCTGAATATAACCAAGTTGACGTAATAGATGAAATTACATGAATTCAACCTTTGTCATTTCTAGTTCAGCAGAAATAAGATACACATGCCCTGATAGCATCGCTACTCCCTCCTCTCAACTCACAACCCCATCATAGTTCTCAAGGACAGGTCTTACCACTGCTTCCTGTTATGGTCTCATGTATCTACCTCCCTCCGTGAGTTCAATAATTTGCCCTTTTTGTTGTCCCTCACCATGACCTGCCCTCTTTTCTCTTATGAAATATTTAGCAGTCACTCATTCAATCCCCATTCAAAAATAGATCTAAAACGATTTAACTTTGGCCTTCAGCTGAGTCTCACACGCCACACATTCAACTCATAGCCGTCATTGTGTTTCACAATAAAAGTGTATTCAATGATTTATTGCCTGTGGTGGCCGATTGTGCGCTGAAGCCGCACGGCGAGCGTGAAACGCACAGGTGGGTGCTAACGAAGCACCTGGGTTTAGGAATGACAAAAAGCAGAACCTAGTGGCTTGGGGCTGAACAGTTTTCAGGCGGCACAAACATATCGCACCAGGTTGTTGCACACAATGTATTTATTTTCTCCCTCAACACCTGCTGTCTAGTCTGGAAGTTATGTAAAAAGCTGTGTAAAAAGAAAAAAATATATAATTTAGGCTCGGTACCAACTTACTTAACTTCTAACTGCTGTTTAAGGATGTTTTAAACTTGATGTGATAAAAAAAGGTGCTGCAGTCCAATGACTAATATTTAAGTAAATGGTGATTTATTGGGGGAAAATGAAAAAGTCATGTAGTCTGCATTAGGGTTTATTTCTAAAAGTTAACCAAGGCAAGTTTTATTTATTACAGTAATAAACTAGATTGACCGTGAGATCTTTCACAAGTGTACATTTGACCAGTTCTTGCCATTTTAGCCAGTGCAGTAACTAGATGTTAGATGTTATTTAAGCGAGATATCCATGTGCTGTAATTTCTATACGGTCAGTTTCTTTTGTAAGTGGCTTGTTCCAATTTTTCGAGTTCAAGGTCCCTGGAATCTTTTGTTAAATGGTAAATGCACAAGTACATGACTGACTGGCTACAATCGTCGATGATATATCACATTTTGAGAAATACTTGAATAACATTCATGTTGGCTTGTTTAATAAATATGAAATGAATAGTTTTGTTTATCCCGTTTTATTGTTTTAATTAAGTAGGTTTATTAAAACCACTTCGTGGTGATTGATGTAATTGACCTTTATTGGCATTGTGCAAGTACGAGTATTAGTAATGACGCAATTCTGTTTTTTATTAATGTAGTTAAAACAATTGGTCACATTTTAAACCACAATGTGATTTTAACAAACCTATTTTTGAAATTATGTTAAAAAGAACACAGTTCAGTAAACTAATAGGATAAACGAAACTAGAGCTTAGAGCTTAGCGTGAAATGTTATAATAATTTAAATAGTATTTTATTTTGTATATGAAACAGAAATTTCAATTAATTTTCTGTCCAGTCAGGGATGAAAAACATATTCGATTCATTAAGATGTACCTTTATAAAAGAGTTTTTTGCCCATTTGTGCTTTTTTTCGCTCTAGGATCTGAAGTTAGCGTCTTAAGTCTAATGATAAGAAGGCTGCTTTGCTTTTCAAGGGATAAACAGTCACTTAAAGTCATATCAATGCAGTTAACTAAATTGAAGGTTTGGACACTTTCCAGAGCCGGTACTTGGTAAAGCCACTTTTCATGAATATCAGAAGTTCATATGTCTTCTGTCTTAGTTCTCTGCAGCTCTTTGGCCTTCCTGTCTGATTAGAAATGCAATGTTCATGTAAATGTATTGAGTAGAGTTAAACATAAAGTAAATGTAATGAAAATGAAGGACATTTTGACTCCTTTTACATCACTGTACATAGAAGTAGCAGTGATTTAGTACTGCTTTGTGTTCTCTGTCTCTTGGGAACTTCTTATCTCTATCCAGTAACATTTTATTTATCAGTATTCTTGGAATTTTTAAATATGACTAATGCCCTTAGCATATCTACGTTTTACAAGTAGTAACACTTTTAGTGTACATTATCATTTTCCTCCAAAATAAAGCATATTAAGTGTCTAGCTGTGCTCGGGCATATCAGCATAACAACCTGTTTATTGTTAAAGCAAAGCAGTCCAGAACCATGACTGACAGAAACTCTTTCCACTTTTTAAACAGACAAATCAAACAGGGCGGCACGGTGGCTTAGTGGGTACCACTGTCGCCTCACAGCGAGAGGGTCCTGGGTTTGATCGCCGGGTGGGACGATCAGGGTCCTTTTTGTGCAGAGTTTGCATGTTCTCCTCGTGGGTTTCCTCCGGGTACTCCGGTTTCCTCCCACAGTCCAAAGACATGCTACCAGGTTGATCGGAGACACTGAATCGTCCTGTAGGTACCTAGGATAGGCTCCAGCACCCGTCCCGACCCTAATTAGGATAAGGGGTTAAAGACAATGAACTGAAGTGAACAAATCAAAAAGTCTTTGCTGCCATTGGCAAGAACATGACTGTTTCTAAATAATATTAACATAACCCACCATTTCTGTAATTCAGATAACCCCTGCCTCCCTGTTTACTACTCCACAAAATCATTTTGGCTCTATAATACAGATCATGTCTGACGTATTTCAGCATTCCACCAAATAATGTCCTGTCGACTTAACCAGGCACCATTAGACAAGAATAAACAACATTTAAGGAGCTCAGCACCATTGCAGTGTCAGCTTATGATGTTGGCGCATATACGTTAACGACGCGTTTATTGTAGCTGTAATCATGTCTAATCCTGCCGCCTCATGCTACCTCGGGAGGAACTGTGGCACACAATTGCCAACATCAATCATCAAGGGAATTACAGTTGTCTTAAATCCCAGCTTTCCTTTAAATCACTTGTGTAAAAAAACATGGTGTTCCTAAACTGTCTTTGTTCTGAACAATTGACTCCAGCAGTCGTTCATCCAGTCATTGGAAAATATCGTATGAGCTAAAACACCTGCATATTTAAATATTTAATATATATTTAAACACGTTTAATGTATGCACACTCACATGCTCAGGAGAAACATGAGCCAGACTGAAAATACGATCATAAACATCACCTCATTAATATTCCAATAAATTATAACTATTAAAGTGGAGCTAAGAAAGTTAAAGTCATCTGTGGTCAGATATCCTCTAAATCCAGCACGGGGTCAAAGAGTGGTCACACGGACTGTGGTGCTATCGTGGGATGTTTTCACACAGTGAGTCGTATTTTGTATGTGAAGGTGTGAAGAGTTCATGCTGAATTTTAGTTAGTGGAGCACTTTTTTCCCATCAGGTCAGGCGCTGTGAGCACTGGTGCCAGTGTGGGTGGAGTAGGAGACGACAGTACTAGAACACTTGCAGAAAGAAAATGTCTAAAGTCTGAAGAATCCGTCAACATGTGAGTCTTGATGGCAGAAGTCAGGAGTTAATGTTAAAATGTTGGAAGTGAGGCTTGTCTTGGACAGCCTATACATCATGTCTTTATTTTACTTCTACTAAAAGCGTGACGGCAGTGCAAACAAATACCTTCTTTTAATTTTATGAACACTAAGTAAGCTTTGGCTAACAAATGGCGCTAACACCATTTAGTGCTGATTGATTTTAACTACATTAATTAAAAACTAGTAATTGCTTAATTACGAATATGATGGCACGGTGGCTTAGTGGGTAGCACTAAAGTAGCTCTGTTGCCTCACAGCGAGAAGGTCCTGAGTTCGATCCCCGGGTGGGGTGATCTAGGTCCTTTCTGTGCGGAGTTTGCATGTTCTCCTCGTGTCCATGTGGGTTTCCTCCCACAGTCCAAAGACATGCTACCAGGTTGTTTGGAGACTCTGAATCATCCTGTATTTACCTGCGATGGACTAGTGCCCCATCCAGGGTGTCACCGTGTGCCTTGCGCCCGTTGAAGAGCTGGGATAGGCTCCAGCACCCTTCCCCAACCCTGATTAGGATAAGGGGTTAAACTGAACTAAATTGAATTCATTTGTTCATCAATTAATTAATTTATGATTTCGTTATTTATAAAGGAGGGCTTGATTAACATGTGCTTGCAGCTTCATTGAAGCAGAGTTAATTAGCAGTATGCTTTTATTAGCGATAAGTAGGATTTTGGATGCAGTGTGAGGACAAATTCTTTGTTTTTGAGACACTTTGGTATACGTAACACTGTGTTGTCCACATTATCACAAATGCTTTTATTTACAACCGACCATTATTCTGGGATTATTGTTAATTAAGGAATCAGAGCACATGCACAGCATCTTCAACTTGATACACAAGTGACTACAAGAAATACTATTATTACTGAAACGATTATTGAATGTGGCACTATATTATTTAAAGACCCCCTCTGGATATAAAGCAATACTATTCCTACAGTAAAGCTACCCAGAATGCATAGTCTCACCCAGTGTTGGATAGCAGGTCTCGAGCCAAAGAGCTGACTGCAGGGTCAGATGCAGTAGTCAGTGTGTCTCTAAAAGTGCCAGTTTCTGATCAGCAGAGAGAGCAGGAGATTTTTAAACACAGCCCATCATTCATCTATTCCCTTCAGCCAAAGGGCACGAAGAAAAACAACAACAGAGTTAACTACGGAGGCCAAGAGGACATTGATCTAGCCATGCAATACACACACGTACACTTCGACTGGCCTTGACTTGAAAAAAAAAGGTGTTTTCTGTCTATCAGGGTTGATCGAGTCAGATCCGGCTATACTGTAGCTAATCGGTACATTGAGATTCAAAATAAGAAGTCTGCCCTGGTCTTGCCACTGGCTGCTTTTTGTGCTCACGCATCCTCATGGCTTGTTAAAGCAGTGCCCTTCCCCAGAGATTCATAATTAAAGCATGGATAAAAACACAAGCTTTCAATTTTACAGTTAAGAAGTCAGCCGTCCGGCTAAACATAATAGGTAGCACGGACACCTCACAGCCAGAAGACCCTTGGTCCCTGAATCCCTATTTGCCTGAAGGTGAGCCATAGCAGAAAGAGATGGTTGGGATTTAGTTAAAGTTGGGATTGTAGTCACAGAGAGGGTAAGTCAAATTCATGCCCTGTTAGCAAACATCTCTACCCGTCTTCCTCTAAAATTCTCAACCTGGGCAGCGTCTACAATGTATGCATGAGACTCCTGGTTACTTTTAACTGATGCACATTAAAATTACACTATTTAAGTCCAGTTTTACCCTTTTGCGTTAAGCTTCTCTGGTGCTGACCCCCGTCCTGATTGTGGAGAGCAAACTGACTCCCCCATAACCCAACCCCAGAAATCTCAGCAGGGTTTTTTTACTTAACTGTCTTACATGTTACGTCTGTATGTCCAGCGTGTCTGTTGTCTTGTGTATGCGTTGTTATTTTTGCTTGAGAAACGCAATCCCGGTTGCACACATATTTCCTCTACTTTGTAGAGATGCCAGCAGAGGTCATCATTGCACCAGTCCCTATCCCGCTCTTTCTTTAATTACCAACCACTAAACATTGTTCATATAGCGCCCAGACGAATGGCAGAGCTGAGATTCGATAGCGCCGTACCATTTTGTTTAGCCACTTATGAAAATCTTCTTCTCATAAAAGCTTCTTTGAGTGGTACAAGCAGTGTCGTTTCCTCCAGGAGCTCCGGTTTCCTTCAACAGTCCAAAAACATGGAGTCAGGTTCATTGGAGACACTGACTTGCCTTTTTGGTGAGTTTTTATGCCCTGTGATTGACTGTCCAGGGTGTCTCCCATTAAAAACCTCAGATAGGCTCCAGCGCCCCCTTCAGCAACTCTGATTGGATGAGCGGTACTGTCCATCTTCTAAAATTTTCTTTGTGCTTAAATCTGAAGTCTAGATGTCATTCCTTGAGTAATTGATCTTGCTGGACATCTTGTTTGAACATTAGGAGGTTAGACTAATGATCTAAAATTGATTTAGCTACCTTTGTTTGCTTGGTACACAAGCTATACAAGCTATTCGTAATTATTATTTAAACATATTAGCATGCACTTAGCAAACGGATCATCCTGAACATGGAATTATCAATATTCTCTGGATTTTATCTCATCGGCTTTTGAGTCGGACGTGCCTGTCATTCTTGTTCCTTTTTCCTTCCTCAAAAAAACTGCAAACCATCTTTTATAACCGCCCAAGCTCTATTACAGCTAATCAGATTGATCTCGTAACCTACTAATTGCTGACACTAAAGTGTGTGTGTGTGTGTGTGTGTGTGGCTGCGTACATGTAGACTGTTTCGTGTGTGTGTACTGCCTTGATCTTGCCGTTTTGTGGAGTGAATATTTGCTTGCGGAGCATGAGGAGGGCAAGCATATGGGCAGCAGGAGTGTGTAATGTGAGTCCTGGCACACTTACGACCCCCTTGTAACAACTACCACCATCTGCTGCCATGCCAGGACGGTGACAAAATCCGGGCTCTGCTATGTACTGCGCTTCCGGCCTGAACATGCTATAAACGGAGCACTGTGAGAACGACACGCGGTGCTGTTATGTAAATCAGTGTGTCACTGTTCCACAAATAAAGGAAATCTGCATTATTTTATATTCATATATTTATATCAGATGTTGCTAAATCTGAACTATAAGCTCTCAAGTTTCCAAGCAAAATCTAAAAGGGCAGAAACTTTCTTAAGGTATACATTTTAATTGTTTTGCTTTTGGTTGTTCTTTTTCACCATACATGGTGATGCACCATATCAGTGCTAGAGTTTATCAAACACGTCCTCCATAAAGGTACTAATAATAAATGAAATATTTTATGAACATTCATCATTCTCTCTCTCTCTCTCTCTCTCTCGCTCTCTCTCTCTCTGTTTTAGTGTCACATCTTACCTAAGAGCCCCTACCCACAATTCAAAGAGTTATGAATAATGGATGACATTATACAGTAGTGTGTTGCTCCAAAACTTATGAAAAATATGAAAATTGGTCACCTCACTTTTTAGTAGTTCACATTTTGGATCACATCTGATGTTCAGCTCCAGTGTTAATGCAGTATGATATCCATTCTTGAAATAATTATGTATTTACACTTGGTTAACTCTCCAAAAATTTGTTCACACCAGTTTATGGTTAAAAAATAAATGTATCAGGAATTGAAAATGAAATGGCAAATATAATCTGCATACATAAAATAATTAAATTAAAACACTACCCGGCTTAACTGGTTAATATACTAGTTTAACTGCACTGGGTGATTCATTATATGTTATTATAATATGTTATATTATTATTATATGTCATTATATTATATTCATACTAAATAAATTCTATTCGTTTTACGAAAAAATAAATATTCTCTCTAATAAACTATTATATCAACCAAGGTGGGCTGCTACACTTACAAAAAAATAAAAAGTTTATTCTCTCAGTTAGATTCTTTAGAAAAACTTTGCACAGTCTGATTTCGAGCCTGTTGTTGAATAGGTTGCTAATCCAGTCTCCTCTCAGCACTAAAGGTCTCACTTCAGTGTCAGCCGGTTCCATATTTCAAAAGGACAAATGAGCAAAGTGATGCTGCATTGATGAATAGTACATGGTTTACAATGAAAAAAAGAATTGTTGGGGCCTAAAAATATTTGAAGCGGTCATGAAACTTTAAGCGTGCACTGGCTTACTGCCATGCACCAGTGCTTCTGATCCAGGCGAAATACCTCACGTGAAAAAAACAACACACTAATACCAAGGGAAATCTAAAAGCTCTCTAGACCTCTAGAACTGCTAGACCTTCTATTGAATTGAATTTTTATGATGTCTTCCTGGCATTCCAAAAAGTTTTTAGAATTTCCCACCACCTGATGTATTTCGACCTTTTAAATATCAAAATCATGGATTGTAGTGCATTGTAATGATAGGCATAGAGTGAAAAGAAAGAATGTTATTGGCAATAGCTCAACTCCAAAAGCCAGGGTCCAGTCCAGTCCAGTCCCAATAGAGATTTTGGAGAGTTTATCATATAGAATAAAATAATTCTGGGTTCTGCTCTTCACTGTCTTTAAAGTTTCACCTAGTGGAATAGTGTGTATGTGTGTGTGTGTACAGCTAGACTTAAAAGACTTAACTTCTACACACTTGAGGCCTGAAACTCAACTTTCATTGAGCCGTATATGTAATTTTATCCCCCTGTGTTTTATTCCTAAATTGATTTTTTTGCTGAGTCCCCAGGTTTTTCTTTTCATTTTCTCACCTCTCGCCCAGTGAGGTACAGTGTGTATATCTGTGCTGGGTTTTAGGCCGTGATAATGCACCGGTGAGGCCGCAGTGAGCTGTGAATATGGGGGGTTCTGGGCTCAGGGGATTGTGGGATGTCACAGTCGTAAACATGGATGTAATAAAGTACTGCTTCTCTCGGCTGTCTGAGGTCAGGGGTCACACAGAGAAACTGCTCATAGGCAATATTTAATGCACATCTGCAGTGTCCACAGTACCATGCAATGCAGAAGTGACTACACTGTACACACAGAGAATCATACTTGTGTACACTTTTACAGTTTTAAAGTCTTCGGTTATATAGTAATAACACGTACTTTTATAAATAGAACATTTAAATATGTACCTCCCTGACAAACATGAATACTGTTGCATCCCAGCACCTATCTAGGCAGCTGCCTTAGTTGAGAAGATTCAAACTGACATTAACCTTTATAAGGCAGATTACTAAGATGCTTCCTCCTATCGAGACCCTTATATCGTGCCACCCTAATCAACACATAATCCTCGTCTCTTAGGGCATCATTGATCAGCCCGCAGAAGCTGTATTTCCATCAGGAAAAGCCTGCTAGGTAGCAGAGCTGAGATTCGAAACGACATGAGTCAACTCTGATGTGCTAGTGTGCTTTACCTCTGCGCCACCTGAGGACCTACACATTTTCAATCTGAACATATTCTCAATCTCCAAAGGTGCTCTAATAAAACAGTGACTCTACATAGGAACTGTTTACCTTCTCTGTTTCACTTCTTTCCAAAATCTTGTCTCTGTCCTGTCCTGGCCATACCTGTTCTTGCACCTGCTAACCAAATCCAAGTGCTGTCTTATCATTACTCTCTATGGTTTGCCATTCTACCAAGAGGTTAAAAAAGTGACTGGCAGAGGCCTTCACTGACTTTGTAGAAAAACTGGCCCAACTGTGTTCACACTGGCTTGTTCAGACCATATGCCTTGATACAGAAATGCCTTAAATAGGGCTTGTTCTACTTATCTATTCTTGCTGATCCACCATAGCTCCTGCCAGCCTTGGACCTTTTTCAACACTATTAACGAACCGGTCTGTAGTAGCTTTTTTTCCCCAGTTCAGTTAAATTCTCCATTCAACTGCTTTTCCCCTATATTGTCCATCCC
>JAYDZG010000002.1:12186001-12196934 GCA_034509265.1 Microcambeva bendego
GTAAGGGGAAGAAGATGTGATAATGTGATGATGTGCATAAATCATAAACGTTCAACCAAAAACTATGCAAAACATAATGTTACTTATTAGATTTTGTTACATTTGCTGGCAGGTTTCTGATAGTAAACACACACACACACACACACACACACACACACACACACACACACACACACACACACACACACTCGCACACACAAAAATATATGGAAGTGGGAGGATATAAGGTTTTTGATACACAGCTGTAGCAGCCAATGGAGCAAATAGTTACTGAAACTGTAATTGTCATTTTATTATTTGTAGTTTTGTTAATCGATTTACCCAACAGATGGAGAATTAAACCCTCAATCCACACAAAGTGAAAACACTATAAATGGAGATACATGCTTTTTATTGGACAGTGATGATATGCAGAAATCTCAGGGTGTCATTGCTCTAAATAGGGTGACTGACGTTCCTATTTCTGAACAGGTTTCAGAAGACTTGAATACACAAGACATGCCCAGAGATCCAGGGCAGCTATAGCAAGGCCAGTTAGACAGATCCCCTCTCTGAGTTACCCAAGAAAATGTCTCTTGAAGGTACCCAGGTTCTACTTCCTATCTGGCCATCTGGAGATAAAAGATCAATAGCATAAGAAGCACACGTCTTGCATTGGCCATCCCATGAATAGTATGGGGTAGATCAAACACTTTGATGCTATATTGAGCATCTTTGCCTTTTCAGATCATCCTAAACTCAATTAAATTGACCCACAGGGAGTTGATCCTGCATCGGTTCTGTGTGATACACACTGAGCACTAAGAAAATGAAGCATTGATCCCACACTATGGTGCCTATTCAGCTCATTTGGTTATCTTCAATCATCTTGTTACCAACTCATTTCACTTGGATGATTAATTTGTAACCAGGTGAACTAATTTAAACACAGTGTTTGAAACAGCTTTGTCTTCGACACATGGCAGACATAACAATTGCAATGAATCATATTTCATATATGTAATTATGTACTTTGCTTCTCACAGTTTGGGCCTGTTTTGGACCATAAGCAGTACCTTCTTTGACTAGAAGATTATCAAAATGTCCACTGTGAAGCAGTAAGCCGTGACCTAGTATTTTGGGTATCTAGAGGGCACTATATTGTCCTCTAGATACCTAGCCACTAGGTTGCATAAACCAGTGCACTGTAGTGCCTGTCCCAAGCCCAGATAAATAGGCTGGATACATGTGTCAGGAAACGCATCCGGCATAAAAACAATGCCAAATCAATAATGAATGAGCAAGCAGGAAAAAAATACATAGAGTCCTAACTAAACACAAAGATTTGTATAAAGTAGGATTGATATCTGCACTCAAGTGGCGAGCCTGTAACCACTGTCTATGTACAAAATATGACCTATGCTCAAGGGGCAAATAATGGCTTCTTATCTGGGCCCAGTTTTGTGAGCCTGGACATCTGTGCTTTAAGCTTAGGAAAGCATACTTTCAACAGCTGAATATCAAGCAGAAGTAAAATAAACTAGTGAGGTGTCTTGAAGGCCAGTGTTGAAAAGTTGGCTCCGGCGAAGCAGCTCGGGGTGTTGCTGATAGGATCATATCCTCCGTGCGACCTTCCAGTGTGTCATTTGTTCTCATTCACTCAAGAGTGCTGCCAGGCTGATCAGGACGCACTTAAGTAAAACGTGCAGAGGTAGAAGTTGGAAAAATGGCGCCCCAGGAATCACCCTGGACTCCCTAGGATCTATCATGATTACAGGTCTAGCATCTTGCTTATTACTTCCACACTCCTGCAGATTGGAGAGAGAAGAATGGGCAGAGATTCCTCGTCCATTAGCATGTAGTGGACCTTGGGAATTGAAGTCTCTTCCAGTCTGAGTAAACAGGGTCTTTTTAATGAGTTGTACGAGCTGTGCTTGTGGAACGTAGTGTGTCTAAACGTGTGTTAAGAAATTAAACACGGCATCTCATTGGTAACGGGTTTTTATTAAGTTTATTTTGGAAAGAAGTTTTGCAGTCCCAGGGTCTGTCTTTTTTTTTACAAAAAGTTTTAGCACTTTTTAAAACTCTTTATTCAGAATATCAAAAACAAATTACATCAACTTAACTTCTTTCTAATGCACAATGCCATCAGCAAAAAAGATTTTGTCCAGCACTGATGCAGTTTGACCACCATATTCTTCCCCTCACAGGAAATATGTACTGTGAAGTTTTATAGTAGAACCATTAAGTGGCCAAATTACCATAAATTCATTGTTCAGTTCATTTTCTTTAATCCCTTATCCTAACTAGGGTCGGGTAGGGGTGCTGGAACCTGTCACAGCTCTTCAACAGGTGCAAGGCATGAATTCATAGTGTTACTATAAAGAATTCACAGTTTTACTATGAAAGTTGTTATAGTAGAACTGTGAAATAATTAATGGTACTACTGTGAAAGTTCAGAATGGAACTGTCGACTATAAAGTTTCAAATTACCATAAAAGGTCAAAGTAGAACTGTAAATAATTCAATTTTACTACGGAACAGTAGATTTTTTTCCGGGCTCAGCTTCTCTGAGCTTTTCAAATAGGTAGATCAGATGGTGCTAAATCTGGACTGTAAGCGCTTCTTCTGCCGCCTTCAATGTTTCCAGGCAAAATATAAAAGTGCGGAAATTTTTCAAAGATCCTTTCTAAAATTGACTTTATCCATGGTAGAGGCGGGAAGTCTCTACCCTCAACTAATGATGCCTGTCTCAGCGTTCCCCAGTGGTGCTCTCTCAACGCTCTCTCCAAAAAGATGCCACTTGAGACTGAAGTGCAGTTGCTAAAAATATCAATTATTTAAGCAGGAGTTGGATTATGGGTGTTTTTGCTGGTCTCCACCTCAACCATGGACGCTAGGTAAGATGATCTTGCTCAAAAGCAAGCAAAGCAATGAGCAAGCAAGAGCTCACTATGAGACGAGAGCACGTTCCGGCATCATGGCTGCAGACTGTTTTTCCTAGTCGCCCTCGACCTTGACAGCTTTGGCACCAGAAGCTCATGTAAATTATTCAAACAGTATGCCGGAAAGACGGGGCGGAAGCTGAATGCAAAGAATCGCCCTTTACAGCTTTACATACGCATCATTGTTGCCTGGTTAGCAAAAATTAAACAAGAAAGAAACGGAGCAATACAGGCTAGAAGTGAGAAGTGACTAAATGCATTTCATTGCATTCAAATCCAAGAAGAATGGAAGATGATGGGATGAAGTCCCTTCATAATTCATTTTAGCCCCCTGTGGAAGCAGCTCAACGGGGTTCTGCCAATTATTGCCTAAACGTGCCAGAGTTCCCCGCTGTGCTACTGTCCTCAGCGGGAAGCAGCAGGACATAATTCTCCAGATATCCACCTTTCGCAACATCTGCCCACACACGTACACAACGTGTGGGCAGCAGGGGATTAAATTCTTAATGCTCTTAAATTCTTAATTTCATTTATGACCAGCAGGAACCTTTTTCCTTTCTTTCTTTTATTATAAATTCATTGAAAATTCATTCTAATCTGAAAACAACAGTCAAAACTTGAATCAAATGTGTTTGAAATGGCTGTAAAATAAAAGCTGTTCAACTGTCCCTGTAAATGTCTCTATATGTTATCTATATAGAATTTTAAAATCTGAGGGAAATCATATTCACACTTTATTTGGTACACCTGCCTTGAAAAAGTTAGGCACTTTTATATTTTGGTTGGAAACAGTGAGAATTGAAGGTGTAGTAATCACTCATGTCTGAAAGTACTTAAATCTGGATTTAGCACCATCTTATTTCCATCTTTTTGCTGATGTGAAAGCAGCCGTGTATCGGTGGCTACACACTGAACCAAAAAAACCACAAAAGTGGTGTCATTTGTTTTTGAAATTCTTAAAAGATAGAGTTGTGTATGAATCATTTATAAGCTTCACCTATTATATAGATTACTGACTGCAGCCCATCCGTTGCCCTGGTATATATTGTCCCCCTCCTCATGTTTTATCCTACTTGCCCTGCAAAGTCACTAACACTGGAATGACATGGTAGTGTATGATGTACTTGTATGGGTGTAACAGGTGCAGCTGTGTTGGAAGAGTTTTTAATTACCATTAAACATGTATTGATTTTTTCACTCATTGTATTTACTTAATCAAGACTAAATCAATCCCAGGTACATGACCTGCATGCTTAAACCTGGTAGGTACCGATTTCAATTTACACAAGATTATAACCTGGGGGTGGGGTAGCAACCAGTCCAAGTATGACAGCCCAACACAAATAAACGTAATGGTAGGACTGACCAGGTCGGCTAGTCTCAGCCAGCACGAGCCTTTCTTTATTGATGGTTACGGTGGCAGGGCTATTAAAGTGGGTCACCAGCAGAGTCCAGGAGTTTGGCATGTTTTCCCTTTTATATGATTTTTTTTATATCATTAGATGTGTTTTGTCCCGGTTGGTAATTCATCTTTTGTGTCCATGTACATTCGGTGCATATTGCAGGCATTTTAATTTAAACCAAGTTAAGATTATGACTGAGCAGAACGCAAGTACATTTGCACTGTTGTTGTGGTGCAGGTACAGTATAACATTATGGCCACTGTCAGGTGAAGTAAATAACATCTCTTCATCACCGTGCCAGTTAGTGGATGGGATTCATCAACATTTTCTCCTCAAAGCAAAAAAGGCTAGTCGACTGGGTCAGAGCATCTCCAAAACTGCACCTCTTGTGGAGTGTTCCCGGTCTGCAATGGTCAGTCGCTATCAAAAGTGGTCCAAATAAAGAACAGTGGGGTCATGGGCAGCCAGGGTTCATCTGTGATCCGATCCAACAGATGAGCTACTGTAGCTCAAATTTCTGAAGAAGTAAATGCTGGTTCTAATAGAAAAGTGTCAGAATACAGTACATCAGAGTTTGTTGTGTGTTCAGCAACGGAAGAGGGACCAACAGAATATTAGTAAGGTTGTCATAATCAGTTCAGTTCAGTTTCTTTAACTCCTTATCCTAATTAGGGTTGGGGAAGGGTGCTGGAGCTTATCCCAGCTCTTCAACGGGCACAAGGCACACGGTGACACCCTGGATGGGCCACCAGTCCATCACAGGTATTTACAGGACAATTCAGTCTCTCCAATCAACCTGGTAGGATGTCTTTGTACTGTGGGAGGAAACCCACACGGGCACGGGGAGAACATGCAAACCTCACACAGAAAGGACCCAGATCGCCCCACCCGGGGATCGAACCCAGGACCTTCTCGCTGTGAGGCGACAGTGCTATCCACTAAGGGTGGTCATAATATTATATACAATGTATTTATTTCTACAGTTTTTGGGTTTCCCATTTCCACTCCATCTTTTACAATCCAGTTATTATATTTATGCCGGTATTAGTAGTGGGCAGAGCAAAGCATGTTGGCATTTATTGCACCATATGCTTTCAAACAGGATGTAGGGCACGAGTCGGCCGAGCAGGAATCTCCCGCAGAGGTGGCGTTGCACAGGAAATACTATCCTATAAAAAAGACAAAGATAAAAGTTTGATGAGGAACGGCGTTCTGATGAAAAATTCTGTTTGCCTTCCTGGGACACCCCCTTTTATTCACACCCCTGGGGAGTGGATCCGGGCAGCAAAGATATTTACCCCCGTGGTGTAGTCTTTCAGGAAGGCGGACGCCCTTAATCAAATTTCAAAGATCCCCTTGAAGCCAAAAAGAAGTGGGAGGACAGTTCAGAGTTATTCTTGCTTTCTTCCTACTTGTGATTCGGGTCTGCTTGATCACGTTTTAAAAGAAAACGTTGGCACAAATCACAGCACAGACCACCAGGATGCCACCTCCCTTACGTTGGACAAAAAGAAATCAATGCACATATTTTATTGGTCACATGTAAAGTGTTATTGAGATTTATACCATCCTTACCGGTACTGAAGTGAAGCAGGACTGACATTGGCATTACTCTGTGCTCACTTTTAATCACAAGCACTGGTACTGCAGTGTGGTTTCATCTCCTTCTGTGATGAGCCTACATCATTACCGATTGTTTTCAGAGAAGCGGCAGCTCACATTTATACAATGTCAAGCAGAGCGTAACAAGATATTGCACGATCGAGGAGGGTTTATGATTTTGTCTCTTGTGTGCATCTCCCGGCTCGGATATTTAGAGTCTGGCAGAGTGCTGAATCATTTTTCAGTGCTATTTCATTTCTTTCGAGATTTTGAAACACCACACTGTTTGTTTAACTCCCCAAACTGCTCATTAGGTAATTAAATGTCTATGATTAGAGTGAACTGCATTTTGGGGACATTAAAATCATTTGATTTTGAACGCATACAAACCACATCTTTAGTGTAGCACAGCACATTCTGGGCAGGAAGAAATATAATCAGCATGTGTTTTCATCCATGGATGGAGTCCAGCTTATATTGGGCTGGTTCTGTCAAATTTAGCAGAGCGAATCGCTTAAGTAAAACTAAAGTGTAAAAAAATCTGATCACTGTGTTGTTCATCATCCAAATACAAATTTGTTATGAACAATAGCTCAAAAATATAATACAGTAAGTCCTCTGCAAAAAAACTTTCACAGATGTAAACATCTGTCTGATTTGTGTCCCCATGAATTCAAAGGTTAGTTGGTTAGTTTGTGTTTGCAAGCTTGTTTGCATATGGGATCCCACACTTTAAGGTTCCCACATTAAGCTAAATGTACGTTACAGTAAAGTTCATGCAAAGTTCTGTGTCTGGGTGCAGGGATTCATTTCATCGTGCACTAGCTCTTAAGTGTCTTTGATGAGGGAGCAAAACACTACCAGCAACTTCTTAACACCACCAATAACCAAGAACACTTGTCTCTACACTTACTTGGCATTATTAAATTATGTATCTCATCATATGGCAGTGTAATGAACGTGCAGAGCTCGCTCTCACTGGAGCCACGTTAAGAGCTGTCTGCTCTGTAACCTTAGGTTGAGAATAACTGAGGCCAAGGACTCGTGTTTAATGGTCAGCTCTGATGGTGCAGAGCTTTTTAGCAGCTTGCCCTATTCCCCCGGGCTTACGTTAAGTGCTACTCTGCCCCATACACTTCCATCTATAATACATCCTCCTCTCTGCTCACCACCATAGAACTGTACTGCCAAAGCCAAGCTACACCTAAAACTAGGCCAAGTATTACATTATTCTCAAAGCAACTGCAGACAAAAGCAAAAAAAAAAAAACACAGCACATGCAAAGCTGGCAAAACCCACGCAAGATCTCAGCATGCTGCATGGCTAGAGACGGAAATAGGTCTGCTTTGAAAGTCCCACCTAAAACGTCATTAAATCACAAAACAACTGAGTTATTCTTTTAATAAACCAAATTCTTCTGATTTTAATTGAAACCAGTTGAAAATCTCATTAAATTCAAGTACAATACAGCTGTGACTGAATGCAAGTCAAGTTCAATGTGGCTAATTGGTGGTGGCAGGGATGGAAGTGGCAACCATGTCATTTTGTAATTACCTTTTGAATAACCTTAAAAGGTGAGCTATCACTGCTCTTTAAGGAAAAATGTTTGTGTAATCAGTAATGTCAATTTGGCCCCTGGGCACATAGCGGTGAAAAATTATGCTACTAGTAGCCCTGGCATCCATCTTCATGATTGGCTATGTCTGAGGGGCGCTGAAGGTATGGCTGGTTCACAACCCAACACCCCCATTGAGGTACTCAAGGCCCCTAAACCTTTATTTCTTACACTGTGAGTCACTTTAGATTAAAGTATCTCCTAGATGCCAAAAATGTCAGCGTTAATGAGGCCGGAGTGGATTGTTGTCCCATCCATGGTGGTTTACTGCATCCCGACAGAGAAATTCCTGGGAATCCAGACCTATTGCCATTCCTGACCAGGATACATTGGTGGTGAAAATGAAAGTAAGTTACAAAAATAATAAAAGACCCAGGTTTAAATATCAGCTATTGGATGGCCTGCCCATGTCTGGGGAGTGGTTGAAGCCCTGTGATGGTTTGGCACCCTGCTCCCCATCTCGAGCTCATTGTTTCCCAGTAGGGATATAATGATGCACCACAAGATAGTGAATCAATATTTACTTTAATCAGAAGAAGCCACTGGCACTATACACCACGCCTGGTTTATGACACTGGTGCTATACGCCTGGTTGCCAGGTTCGGGTATTTTCAGCCCATTTGGTCTTAATTCAAACTTGTATTGCATAGTTTGTAACTACTTCAAAAATAAAAGGGTGTTCATTATTCATATAAATAAAAAGTCATTCTGGGAGATAAAAACCAAAAATAACAGCTTTTTTCACCAAGCATTCAAGATCTTCTATCTTTGCAGTCAGTGACCCTTTGTTACCAATGCTGCTTCAATAAAAGACATAAAAAACCCATTCTAAACACTTCAAGACAGCCATGGTTACAAAACAAGAGCCCAAAAGGTGGCAACGCTTAGAGTCCAGCTCACAGAAATCAATCATTTGTGGTGCAGGATGAATAAAAGACTATAAACATACTTTTTGAATTAATCTCTCTTGGTTTGTCAGGTCTGGTCTGGCAAGACTGAATTTTTTAATACAGTTTGTGAACCATCTAAAGAAATATTTAAAGATTGAACATCCCATATAAGATACAGCTCTGCTCTGAGTCTGATGTTTCCTTGATTGTCTTGGACTCGTTTGTTTGTGTATTAGCCTTTTTAAGCTTTTGGGACATTTCATAGCTTTCACATTTCATGTTTTGTGTATGGGAGGTGCATCCAGATCCCCAATTCCCATTTTTAGCATTTCAGTTGTGGTTTGCCAGTAAATTGAGTATCTGGTGGAGCTGCATCCCAGCTTTTGTTACTTCCCTGCCTATGAGTCTTTCTGTGAGTCTACCATGTTTCCTGACAAGTTTGTTGTGGACAGTATCTCAGGAACAACTCTTTGAGTTGGGTATATTTTCTTAATACTGAATGGGCTGGGTTACACGTTACCCCCCTGTCATGAGATACTCGGCACCCCATGATGATGCATTTAATTGCTTACAATTTACACTTAGATTTAGTAGCTGGAAGACATTATTGACCATCGCTAATGGTACAGACTTTAGTCAATCAAATTAAATATGCAGAAGAACAAGCTGCCTTTATCTCCACCCTATATGTGCTCATAAAATCCCTCCTGCCAATCCCTCACTTCAAAAGGAAGTTGCTACCGGATAAATGTGAATGAGTATGTGAGTAATAAAGTTACAAGACAAAGTTCATACGGAGCTCTACTGAAAATGCCGACGCTGCTATCCTGCTTTGTTTCTATACCGATGACATAGATAACGTTGAATGCAATAATCTCTCCATCCTGACAAGTGAAGGGAGATCCTGGTGCATATCAGGTTTTGCATGTTGGTTTGCTAGTTTACAGAAGAGAATAAAAACCTCACACTTTTAGGCAGCAAGAGTCCCGGGAGAGATCCGGAAGCGAAGGAGGATTTCTGATCTGTTAACCCAGCTGTGCATGTGCTGGGTCTCCTTCACGCATGCTTGCTCTTCACTTCACCACGAAAGCCCACGAGGGCCAGGAGGAGTCGTGAAAGACCCCGGATTCACCCTGACACACTTCGGCTGCACCCTGTGAGCGCTGGAGAGTGTTCTGGGTGGTTTGTCTGACCAGGGCTGAACTTGAGTTAGACAGTTAGAGTCAGGTCTCTTATTGTGTTTGAAGACCAGAGATTTTATGCTGTCGGCTTAACTCAGTGTCACGTTACAATAAGTGTATTCAAGAACTTAGTTACACAATGTGTGTTTAAATACATATCGTTTCGATTATATGTATTATAATGTAATTTAGAATTATGCCACCATAATAATTATGGTCATTGACAAATTAATTTTTTGATGGATGGGATGCACTTTAATTGTTACAATGAAATTTACTGCATGGGCCTAACCTTTGTTTGGCTCGATTATAATTTTTTAATTGTGATTAACCAATATGTTGCATATTTTGTCATCCTAATCCAGTCATTTTAATTTTCTTTTACAATTCCTTTGCTGAGCACACTACCCCCACGCCGGCTTGTTAGCACCCGCCCACTCCAACACGTGTGCAGTCGCCAGCCACTTCTCTCCTCCAGCCATCAGTGGATTCTCACAGAGTCACGCTCTACAGTATATGTAGCTACTAATACAGCACAGTGATGATCAGAAGAAAGTTTTAAAAAGTTTATGGCAAATGACCTTCGTGGTTTAAATCAATCGAAATGACGTCATCAGACCGTCCGCCTACATCTCAATAATAACATCTCAACGTCACACAGGCACAGATCACTCTTATCCACAAAGAGAATTAAAAGTCAAGCCTTGGAGTCCCGTCATAAGAAACCTGGATCAGTGTGACAGTGTGACATTTCCAAAATCATTCTAAAGGAAGAAGTGACAAGAAGGTCAGAGAGGATAATAGTTCTGTCCGGATCTCAGAGAGGATGGGTCCTGCTAACTAGATCCATATGTCCAGTCCTGGACGTCCGGGTGCTGTCTACATCAGACCTCTGATATAGGACCGCTGTCAAGCTGACAGCAGCCCTGTTTTAGCTATTTATAGCTCATTTCAACTAAATGTTTAATTTTTTACTCTTCTTGTAGCAAAAAGCTGGGTAGAATTTACCACCAGTTGACCTACAACAGCTGGTGATTGTGGAAGGAATTTACTCAATCATAAATGACTTTAGCAGAATATATGAGTAATAATTATCCAGGAACTGAGTATATATCATTATATCTTTTCTGTTTTAAACCCAAAAGGGTCACTTAAACATGAGGGATGTAAACAGATCCAGCATGGGATGGCATTTTAAATGTTTGTTTGTTATTTTTTTTTTTTAAATGTGTCCAAGCAAGTTGTAAATACAACTAATGTCCACTAACTAACTAATCTCAAGTAATTTAAAGTTCTAGTTAACTAAAAGATAAGATCG
>JAYDZG010000002.1:12198388-12214638 GCA_034509265.1 Microcambeva bendego
CGATCTGAACATACTTCCTATCCCCGGTTATGTACAGGACTTCTATTTGACCGAAACCCAAATGTAAGGACATTTGTTCACCCCTGTACCCTGAGTGCTCTTTATTTACACATATAAAGCACTCTAAGCTGAGACATGAGTGGCATGTTAGATTGTCAATGCACTAGAAAAACCATCATCACCAGTGAAGATCTGTCCCAATGCTGATTTTATTATGTAGCATCAGTCAGACATCAGATCTGCTACGCCTGCTTAATTCATGGCTCGTGATGGGGCGGATGTAGCAAGGGAATGCTCAGAAAGACAGACATATTTATTTCCTGGTGGGCGGTGGCGAAGAAGAATCTTCTCATCCATCGACACGATCTCTGGGAATTAATCTTCCCTAATTAATTTTTTCACATAGCAGGTTTAATTAGAGTTCACCCAATATCTTAGGGATGTTTGGATGCCCCAGGAAGAGCTCCCTGTGCTAATTCTTTGTTTTCAAATCGGGCCTGATCCAGTGGGACCGATCCAGTGTTTGGGAGCCGAGTCCCACACGCCTGGATCACATGTCTGAACGTGAGAGGAGAGATGAAACACTAGTCTGCTCGCTCCGGCACTACTGAAGCAAATACGCGAGATGTGAAGCTCGAGCTACGCGGAGTGACGGCGCCTCGTTACGACACTTGACGAATGCGCTGGTGCGCTGTTCTTTGTGAAGGTTCCTCTTCTGCCTGGAAGACGCAGCTATGCTAGAGCACTCGAAAATAATCAAAAGCAGCAGAAAAAATAACACAATGGAGTCATTTATTATGACAGGTTCTTTTCATAGGTGCACTCTGCTAACACTGAAGTTTGGGCCTTAGTGCCTTACAAAGTATTCAGTTTTATTTAACTTAATTAAGTCACCTGGAACTTTTTATCATAGTTACACTTAATATAGTAAAATAGTCAGACGTCGTTTTTTTTGTTTGTTTGTTTCGGTCGATCTATAAAGATTAAAAATGTTGTCATTTGTCTAAAATGTTCACGAGCCCATCAAAAACGTTTGCGCCCTTAATTGGAAACATGGAGGGCGGGAGGAGTAGTAATTGCCCGTGCATCACAAAAGAAGGTGAATATGTAGAAAAGTGATGTTATTTTTAATTACTACAATTACTACTTTGTACAATTGACTGCATTTGTACAACCCCAAATAAAAAAAATGGGGTGTGGCACAAAACGAAGGCATCAGCAGACACCGGGAAGTGAGTGTCATCCGAGTCACCCACTCCTTGGCACCACTAGGGGTTCACTGCAGCTCTGGGGTGACATGCAGAAACGTAAAAGTGTTTGGAAGAGATACTTGTTTAAAGTTCTGTAAATAACAAGGCATCCTTATGAGAATACACATGATCTGATCATAGAAGCGAGACAAACCACAGTGGTGAAAAATTACAACAGCCTGAATCCCTTTTAATAGCTAACGCTACATCTTACTCAATTACGCCTGCTTAGCCCTTGTCGTTATAACCAGTTTAATGTAATTACCAGTGATTATAACTACACTCTCGATGAGGGAGGGAAACGAGGCATGGCTGAGGAAGCACGGCTGGCCCTCTGCTGATCCGGGAGCACATTAGAAGGACGAATTACCCAACCACAACCTTTCATCGCACAGTCTGTGGAGTCTATTTAGGGACCGAGTACCAGGGTGGCTGAGACATTTTCATTATTTAGCAATGCAAAAATGCTTTCCAGTATTGCAGGATGAATAAAATATCCAAGAACAATTTTATATGGCGAATTAACCTTGCAGCTCCGGTGCCAGTGTCTTTACGTAACTACGCAGCATCAGTCCGGCTTCACCCAGGTCTATTTAAGCCATCCCTCTCGCTGTCGCCCTTAAAACAATTTCCTGTTTGACATACTAGAATAACTATTGATTGAAGGCTTGTATTACCGGAGGTTCAAGCTCTGCATCGATGCCCTCATTGTGCATATTTTTATCAGTAGTAGGCAGGCAGATTTGCTTATGACACAAATGCTTTCCTTAACGGTAGACAGATTCAAAAAAACAATCTCTGGGTTCAGTCTATGTCAGTGTCTTAATCAAAGGCTAAATGGCCTTAAAGGAAGACAATAGTGTTGTGGAATGTAAAGTAAGTTAAAGATCTGACTTGTAACTCCAACCTACGAATGGTTAGCAGCTTGAAGATTTTTCTTGAAGACGTTCCATTACCACTGTTAATTTTTGCAAGGGCAACACAGTGGCCAAGTGTGTAGGACTGCCACCTCACATCTAGAAGGTCCTGGGTTGAATCCCCAGGTGGGACGGTCCGGGTCCTTTCTGTGTGAAGTATGTTCTCCCCATGCCTTCATGGGTTTGCTCTGGGGGCTCCGGTTTCCTCCCAGAGTCCAACAACAAGCAAGTGAGCTGAATTGGAGATTTTAAATTGCCCATGATAATAGCATGTGTAGAATGTAACCAAAGTAAAAATTACAAGACCCACAAACAGTTAATTTGCGAGTTAAGTTGCTCAATAGCTCAATTTATATCTGGCTTGGGTGGTTGGCGTGGGTGGGTGGCTTAGATGGGTGGCTTGGGATGGTGGATTGGGTGGGTGGCTTGTATGGGTGGCTTGGGTGGGTGGCTTGGGTTAGTGGCTTGTGTGGTTGGCCTGGGTGGGTGGCTTGGGTGGGTGGCTGGACGGACAGACGGACTCGAGTTCTTGCTACAACATTAACAGGTGATATGACACCAATATAGGGTATAAATCAGAATTTGAGTCCTTCATTTTTGACAAATAAATATCTACTTTGGAAACGTATGAAATTTGCATTGTAAAAGCACAAATTAATGGTGCTGGTCCAAATTTTTGGGACCTTTTGAACCCCCCCATCGCTCTTTTACGATGCCCCTGAAAACGAAGTACTTTCTCTGATCTTACCTGGCTGAGACTTCTATGTTGGAGATGGCGTAGAAGTACTTCAGCAAGTTGTCCCTCTGGACATATGTTCCCCCGAGCGCCGGCCTCAGCAGACGTAACCTCAGATCAGTGAAGGTGAAGAAATCTCTCAGACCTTTCATGCTCTCCATCCGTGTGTACAGGTTGTCCATGTTGAGCAGCCTGGGCCCGGCAAAAATAACGAAACGGTCCCGAACTTCAAAGCGTACAATCTTTTCGTTTTTGGAGCCCACCCAGCGCGAGTACTGCTCGGTGCAGATGACCCGGGTCACGTTGGCAGCCGATAGATGCTCCACCCGTTTGGCGGGCATGCCGAAGGCTTCCAGGCAGTCGTCAGCGTAGTACTGGTACGGCTGCCAGCTTCGACCTTTGTCCAGTGACTTCTCCAGCACCATAATAGTGGGTCTGCCGTACTCGAACGTGATCTCGATGTCGTCCGTCACCTCCAGGCTTTTGTTCCACGAGAGGGTGATGTTTGCTAAGAGTGGCTCTGGGAAGCGGCTCCATGTCACCGTCTGCCAGTATGTGATGAGGCCGCCGGTCTCGCCATCCTGCATCAGCTGCGGAGGGTGGGCCAGGTCAGGGGTTGAAGCATCACATTCGTCGCTGCACAGGTACGGGTTTTCCTACACCGAGAAGAGTCTCAGTCAGCATTTCAGCATCATCTTAAACAATTTAGCACGTGTTTATATGTTCCAATATACTCTAGAACATTTCAGAAATGTGTTTCTTTATCCTTTACATTTACATTTGACAGTCATGTGACGGTATAAAAGCTAACCCTCGAAGCAATTGAAGATTTTAGGGTCTTGCTCAAGGGTCCAATTGTGTGCTGTGCACTCCTACCTGATCCTGATTAGGATAAGTGGTTAAAGAAAATAACCTGAACTAAACTCAAGGGTCCAACAGGGGCAGCCCTGCAGTGGTGTCGCTTTTGATTACTTAACCTTAACATCATTTATTTGGCATAGTTTTTGATGCTGGATGCCCTTCCTGACACAACCCTCCCTATTTATTCTGGCTTGGAATTACATCATTACAATGCCCTGATTCCGTCTCTTTGGTTAACCTGACTGCATGTTTTTGGACTCTGGGAGAAAACGGGGAAGCCAACACAGACATGCAAACTCCACACGGAAAGGACTGAGACGATCCACAGAATTACAAGTCAAATAATTCTTCATAACAATTTTTAGTTGCACTTACAAAAAGGTTCTGGATCATTTTAGGTGCTTCTGGCAACCCTGTGACCAGTCTGAGCATCCGAGTAATGAACATATGGATTTAATGTCAGGTAAATGAGTTTTGATTTTAAATAAAAACTCATGTGAATGTTGATACTGATACTAGCGAGACGCTGCTCAGATGCATTAGAGGAAAGCATTAATAATAATTCAGTGTAATTTTCTAACCGTACAGACTTTTCAGATCAACTAGTGGATTTATACCCACTACTGTCATTGACTGATAGAATTGGGTCTAGTGTTTAGCTGCCACTGTGGCTAAATGGCTTGGCCTGAACATCGTCATGTGGTTTCCTGTGATCTCTTAATTCCACCCGTCTCCTCAGAGTGAGACGTAAACAGACGAATTACCAAGTTAATCTCCCAGCAGGTTACCGAACTGGAGCTCTACTGACCTACTCACATCCATTCAGTGTGAGTGCAGACGTGGCTTCACGTGTGTATGAAGGTCCATTTAGACCAGCTTTTATTAGCGTTGTCAGTTCATTCATTCCCAGTGTCACAATGCATCAACAAACAAAAGGTTGCCAGACCAAACACATACACACACACATAGCTCCAGTTAACCTGCATTTATTTGGACTGTGGGAGGAGCCTTATAGGAAACCCACACGAGAAAATGCAAACTCTGCACACAAAGGACACCCAACCTTGAACTGAACACCTCACTGCTGTGAAGTGACAGAGCTACCAACTGACCCACTGTGCCACCCTGTTTTCAATTCATTAAAAATTATTTATACTTTTATATATGCGATTACCACCAAGTGGGTGGCACAGTGGCTGAGTCGCAGTACGAAGGTCCTGGGTTCGATCCCCAGGTGGGACGGTCTGAGTCCTTTCTGTGAGGAGTTTGCATGTTCTTCCGGTGTCTGCGTGGGTTTACTCCGGGTGCTCCGGTTTCCTCCCACGGTCCAAAAACATGCAGCCGGGTTAAATGGAGAGATAGAATCGTCCACGACTGTGTTTAATATAAACTTGTGGAATGAAACTTGAGTAATGAATAACCGTGTGTCATGAATGTAACTAAAGTTACAACCACCGACAGTGCTACAAGAGAATTCGTAATTTTCATTTTTAATCTCTTTTTAATTGTATTGTTATGGTCTAGTGTATCTCTGTCCATATCTCGTCCTTCATTTATTAGTAATCATGTTATTTTTGTACATTAGTTTATTTCATCAAAACTATAGTTTTACACAAGACTAAAATATTGTACTACACTAATTATCATATTATCCCCTGACCTTCAAACCACTTCATATGTATTTCTGTAGGGTTTCTGAAAATATGCTGGATAAAAGTATACATATCAAAACTGGTAGTATCTAAATATATCTGATAAATAAGCCAGTTCTTAAAAGCCCATGATTGGTTAACCTCTGCAGCTGTTAATGTTTCAGATGGCAACCGTTATTTTAACACTAATTAAATCAGTGAGTAGCTTCTCATTTCTTGAGCAAAAACAAAATAATCAAACATGCCGCAAGCAAAGAAAACAAGATGCTGAACGTACTGGCAGTGGGTTAAGAACTGTTGAAGATGGAATTAACAGCTTTTCTACACATTTTCTGCACTTTTATATTTCGGTTGGAACAGGAGGAGTAATTGGTTGTATCTGAGAGAGCACCATGTGTTTACCACCTTTCTGGATGCTCAAAGAAGCTATAAGAGGAAGAAGATTTTCATGCGACTGATGATGTGAAAGCAGTGGTGCATCAGTGGCGACACACTAAACCAAAAACACTTTTTGCCGATGGCATTAAAGGGGTACGATGCCGCATCGAAAAGGAGTGATTATGTAGAGTTATTATTAATAAGCTGTGCTGAACATTTTGAACAACGCTTGTACAATGCAAATAAGAACTCAATTGAGATTGAGATTGATCACACATCTTTAGCACAGCGTCAAGATCTTGGGTTGCTTCACGTCTCTGCTCAGTACCCTAATATGGCAATAATATTAAATGTTCCTATGTGCCTCTCAGTGTTTATCAAATTGACTTTATTAAAGTGGTTCTGAATGAGGGAGAGCTGATAGGATCATGAAGTGAATGATTAATTCCTTGTCTGTACAAGACGTCACTCTGAACCCACAATTATGTGACATTTGCATGATATTCTGCTGATGGATAGATAGATAGACAGACAGACAGACAGACAGACAGACAGACAGATAGACAGGTCTATAGATAGGTCATCAATCACTGTAAATAAGACCTTCCAGTACAGCTCAAGTACAACCAAGCAGCATTCCATCTTGGAATCTAATCTCTCCTTGGTGAACCTGTGTTACCTCTAATCTTCAATCCTCCTCTCATGGAACAAATCCAGGCCATCTGCTCCTCCAGGTGGTTCTTGTCCTAAAACCTTACAGCTGTTAGTCTGACACGGATCCCGTCACTGCTAACAGGGGACACGGCACTAAGTACTGTGTTTGATCCCAAGCAGAGACCCGTGTCGGTAAACAGAAAATTGATTCTTTTACACCCTAGCGGTACTTACTTGCTGTAGCCAATTCATTAAATAGCTTATAAGGCAAGGAACTGTGTAACACATTTAAAAAGCACAAATCAATGCTGGTTTTCCTGCTCTGGAGGTTTATGTGCTTTAAAATTAGTTCCAGACCAGACTGAATTTTATAAGACAATTTGTTTTCATATAAGAGAAAGATCACTATACTTCCATTTATTTTACTCTCATCTAATTGGAAGCAGTTTAGCCATGTGCTGCCAATTCGCCTCCTTTTGGTGAACACACTAGCTTGACTACATTTTTGCTACTATTAGGTGGCGCTGTTGCAGATTGTCTCCCCATCTCACGTTCCCTCTATCAGACACGACTGATTGTGCATGTAAATCGATTCTGCAAAGGCCTATGCTAATGATCGACTGGGTGTCACAGATTACTAAAATGTCACATGTATACCAAGTAAAACACCAGTAAAAATCGGGTCAAGTGTTTGTTTTTGTAACTAAAGGTAGTTTAAGAGACCTGGCAGACTTGTCTGTGATTCCCACTGATGGTAGATGGTGTACTGTGAATTCCCCTGTAGCCGATCAGTGGTATAGTGTGAAAATCACAACTTGAAAGACTCCATAGTGCCAGAGAGCCAGTAGTGCATGGTGAACCTGGCATTATTTAGAAGGGCTTCCACAGTAAACATTTTAAGTCTAGTGTAAATAAACAGTCCTGATAAAACCCTGTAAGTACATTTTTTTTCTTAATATGAGAATAAATAAGATGCTATTGATGGTTAGTAAGTGCATGTTAGTTAGAGGTGACAGTTGGCAACCGAGTGAGCTACACACTCTCCAGGCAAGATTCCTGAAATTCACATTGTGAACGCTTCAGCGAGTTCGTTCTGCTGTTTTATGTCTTACAGCCTAGATGAAGGCATTAAAGTGACACTTAAGACTGGATGCTATTTAAATAAATGCACTTATGAGAGATACACATGCCATTGTTTATGCATTGTATTGTTTTTTCATTGATCAGATTAGATTTTATAATTAGACCTTTACCAAGAACAGTCAAATAAGCTTAACATTTCTAACTAGCTAACCAATCGGTTAGCTCATATTACACCTACCAGATCAGGTATAACATTATAACCTCTGACAGGTAACGTGTATACTGGTATCTCTTCATCACCGCACCTGATAGTGCATGGGATATATTAGCCAAGTAAATATTTTATCCACAAAGGTGAAGTGTTAGAAGTAGGTAAGGAGTAAAGATTTGATTGAGCGAGTTTGACAAACTGCATCTCTTGTAGGATGTTCTGGGTCTGCAGTGGTCAGTATTTCCAAGTAACCTCAGACTGGTGACATTTACAAAACTTTATCCATCATGTCTAAATCTTCACTATTCGTGAAGTTCTACAACAGCTGTTAAATATATTCTCTTTTGTAAATCGCTTGCTTGCTGTCTCAGGGTCCGCGTCTGTGTAGCTGCAGGCTGTGTAACATTAGTTTTTCTACCTGGCGAGGTGGACCTCTTCTCTCCTGCCACGTGAGGTAATTACAGGGAAGCCAGCTCCCTCAAGGCCGGCAGTCATGCAGCAGCTGCTGGCGTGCAGCTTCAGCAAAGTGCTCCAATCTAATTTTACAGACCTTAAAAAGAGACCATAAGGCTTCTTCAAAACTAGTTTTAAAATACCTGGTTTTAATATGTAAACCAAACGTCCTGACCAAGAGTAGTTAGCTGGTTTTTGCTTTGTTATACTGTTTAGTTGGCTGGCTGGTGAACTGGCCGACTAAATGAGTTTTAACTGCTTGGTTAGGCAACAAGGCAGACAGACAAATTTGTGGCTACATAATAAGGGGGTAGATTAATTAAAACCTTGCTTGGAAAAACTATTTTTGTTAGAAGAAGCTATGTTGCTAGTACGGTACTATCCTATATAGTTAGTTAGTTGGTCTATTTGTTAGAAGATTTATTGGTTAGGTTGGTAAAAGATTAGTTGGTAGGTATAGGTATATAAAAAATTAAGTCTGTCAGTTTGGTGTTAGTAAAGGTGGATGAGTAGATGGTCATTTATGGTAGATAGTTTCAATTGCTCAGACACTTTGTGTTTTGAGTCTTGTATTTCCTCTTAAAACTCACACTTGCAGATGCACACTGGGTCGTCATGGCTTTGAAATAAATTAGTAAGTGTCATATTCTGTCAGCATTTAACATTTATACAACCTGTCAGGTTTGTATTGCCGCCCTGCACCCAATGTAAATGCGACCCTGACATTTATGAAATATGCATTAATGTCCACAACAAGCTCCATATTCTCAACCAACATACATATTAATAACTCATTTCTTAAACTGACTTTTGAAGGGTTGAAGATGGCCTTCCTATATCGATTGCTTGTATAGTCCTTCCCTCACATCCTTCAAACAGATAACAGAGGGAGTCTGGTGGATAGAGCTTTGAGCTATCAATTGAGAGTTTGAATCTAAGCTCTGCCATGTAACCACTGTTGGGCCCTTGAGCAAGGTCCTTAAAGCTTACCTTGTACTGTTATTTCCTTGTACTGTACACCAGTATATGTATGTAGGACAAATAATGGCATTCAATTGGCAATAAAAAGAAAACATAATAACAGAATGCACATTTATGAACCTTATTGCTGGGTTAAATTGTTAAATTAATATCAGTTTGGATTTGAGATATTTTTTGCTAACTGTATAATGAAATTGTTTTAAAGCTGGTTGCCATTAAGCTTTACAACAGTTTTACTTAACTTAGTTGTTAGTCATTTGGACCTATTTTTTTATTCTGGTAGATGCTAATTTCATTTTTCAAGTTGAATCTATCTATAGCTTGCAGAAAATTTTGTTACCGTGAGTATCAGACATGATATTAATATTATAGGACTATTGAAAAAATTGGACTGGCTCATCCCAGGCTCCATCTGTACATCGGTGCTAATAAACACCGCACTGGTGCAGCGACAACCAGGCTGCTGGTTCAGCAGTTCCCGGCTGAAGCTTCGGGGAATTTCGAGCTTCTGTATCGACTCTGTGGATGTCCTGCTAATCCTGTTAATTCTCATTGCATGACTGGTGATCAAGTCTGAGTGGAAATGCAGCGATTGTATCTTCTCTAATTTCTCTCAAAACAATGTGTGTGTGTGTGTGTGTGTGTATCAAACACCTACACACCCACATTAAAACAATGTATATACATTTATAGTACTATCTGTAATATCAGCTCGTGGCTCTTTTTAGCGAGTGATAAAGGCAAGGTTGAAGCCATGGACTGAAAATTGGGGGTCTCACCATTGCAAAAAAAAAATCCTCCATATGAGCAACTTATGGATCAGTGATGGATCCTAAAATTACACAAAGCTAGAGAGAGAAAAATGTTCATTATAGGGAGATATCGCCTCCCTCTACAATATACTCACAAACAGTTAGGAGATATTTAGCTTTTCATGGAAATGTATGGAAAGCATAAAAAGTTCACGCTACACTGATAATATATCATGAAAGTCTGGCATTTAAGTAGAAGCATGCAATGGTGATTTCTTCATCTCAAACAATTGATTAAAACAAAAACCTACAACAGTGGTGGGTATAACCCAACAGAAATGTCAATGCCTCAATAACTTGTCTGGAGAAAGTGAAGCCGTTCCATAATGATGCAACCTCGATGAGCTGGAGCATTGTCGTCCATGAAGATGAAATTAGGCCTTTAATTTCATTTTAATTAAGTGCATTTTAGGTTCATCCTGAAATTTCCATCGAAAGCCAAATAACCTGAAACTTTTGTGAGTAGTGTGTATTGTGATTCTTTAAAGGGGACACCCTATGCAAAATATGCTATTTTAAACCCAGTATACATTTTGGGATGTAAAAAGGTTTGTTTTTTTACCCAGACCAAGAAAAATCTACTAGTAATCTAGCACTGACACACTGTAAATCATTCTCAGGGCTTGAGAAGCCAGTTAAATCAGGGGAATGAGGAACAAAAAGGTACAATTTAGATATTAAAACTGTGTGGTGACTACAAAAAAAGATACACAAAAAAATCGTTTTGTTTGATTGTAATTCAAAGAATTGGCATGGTTATAAAAAAGTAAACCGCTTAATTCAGCCATTTAGAAATGCAAATAAAGACCTTTGAAAGAATCCAGGTTGCCCTCGTGGTACAGAGGATTAGCATTTAATCTGCAGTAATTTGAGGAATCCCAGAAGTCCTGAGGAGGCACAAAAAACTGGCAGCTGGGGATTATAGCGCATTGACACAAACACCACAGGATTGGCTCGTCTTCCTCTGGGACCATGAGAAAGCAAAAAAGCATGAGTCCAGACTCATGAAAGATTGATCATAAAATGGCACAAAATGACACACAGAGCTGGACCAGGCTTAAGATGTTCCAGGAACAAACTCAAATGACTAAAATCCCCAGTTCGGTACATACGGAGTGGATCACATGTTTAACTGCAATCTTGGAAAAAATCTGGACCAAATGTTTTCTGTTTCCCCGTGAGTGCTCGTGTAGATACTCGCTCATAGTTATTTATAGCCGTTTGTGCATTGGAACCTCAACATGGGGCGTATTATTCCTCAGATGGCACCGCTAGAACAAACCGCACCTTCGTTCTAACCAAAACTCAAAGGGAAACTTCAAAAACACTCGCACAACAGCCCCAGAGCTTAGATATGCATGCGGCAACGGGTGCGGCTTCACCTTTCTGCTTAGCTAAGCTGAGATCCTGTTTTCACTTTCCCTCACATCTTTCTTTCTTACGTCTCTAACACACACACCTTTCTCATTGTCTCTCTTTCTCTTCTCATTAGTTGTATATCCAGCGTAGCAGGAGCTACCGTCACGTTCGGGAAAGAGCAAAGGCGCTGAGTAAAAATGCAACGGCATCTCCTGTGGGCGCTGAGTGACTGAAATTTCCTTTAAATCTTTAATGAGCCGGAAAGCTTTTCCAAAGAAAGCCAAGTTACTGAATCTGGAGGGCTTACGCTGATCAATTAACTCATGCGGGGTGGGGGGTGAGGGCAGCTAGACCGTCAAGTGTACACAATTTAACAGCACCTTTAATGGAGTAGTGAACAAACTGTATCGGATATGCGGCTTGCATTACTAGTCAAGCAGAAGGCAAACCGTGGTCCGGGGTACCTGGACTTATTTATTTTCACTCACCAATACTTTTCAATCAATACTATTTAGGGTCTCAGTGGGGCTGTCCAAAAACCTTGTGAGCATTCTCTATTATCACACTCCTGCTCCAGAGAAGAAAACTCTCTGAATTGTAAGATCTTAAGGTCTTAAAATGTTGCCTATCAGGTGCCTTAATTCTAATTCTGAATAACGAGGGAGCGTCCGAGTCTTCCTTGATGGGCGAAGGCAATTGAAGCCTTGTGGGTCATGCAAAGATCATTAGTTCAAGCCCTATAACGATCTGGTTGATATTGGTTGCTCTTGAGCAAGACCCTTGAGCCTCAAACCTACTTTTATCCAAGTCGCTTTGCTAAATTCTGAAAATGTATTTTTACATGTATGGTGGATGAATGTGGAGGTTTGAAAACACCCTAAAGAGGTCACCAGTCCATCAAAGGGCACTTTTAAAACTGGAACTTATGGAGGAAATCCATATAGACACCGGAAGAACAAGCAAACTCCACACAGAAGGGACACTCACACTTGCTGTGAGGCGACAGTGCTACCCACCAGGCCACTCTAGTGGTCATTCCAAGCAGCTAATCCACTTTCCATGTTCATTGTAGATAGAGGGAAACCAATGCAGACATGCAGAGGATACGAGAACTTCTCATAAGAATAAATGTAGGTCTCCAGAACCTCCGTCACTGTGCAGTAGAATCCCCATAGGAGAACCTTGGTAGTGAGATGGGTCAGTAGGATTTTTTATACAAGCTTTTTATGGCCAGAAAACAGATGAAGCAAACCATAGCCTATTGGTTAAGGTACAAGACTAGCAATAAGAAGGTTGCTGGTTCAAGCCTCACCATTGACTGGTTGCTGCTGTTGAGCAAGACCTACACACTACAGGATGTCAGTGATTTAAGCATCTCCTCCTTTATGCAGACCAGGACTGTAATACTTTTGAATCCAGGCGTTTATTATTAAATACCTTTACTTCTTGGCTTCTCACATTAACTGGCGATACAGAAAGCTCAGCCTGTCATAAATAATAACATGATATTTTACAGATGTTTTGAAGAATGTCTGTTATTGTAATGTGTTATTAGTTTTTCTTTTATTTGCTTCAGTTTGCAGTAACTCTCACACATACCATAACTTCTCCATTATAGCCCCTGATACCACTAAATCACATCATATACAGTGTAATGACTCATGGATATCGGAAAATGGGGAACAGTTTCCTCTTAAGGGTGCCGGTAGGTCTCTAGAAGTGCTTGGCCCCCTGATGTCTGAATGCAGATTGGTCTGATGATCAGTCAGCTTCTATTGATCAGGCTGGAAAAGCGCTGACACACACACATACACACACACACACACACACACACACACACACATCTCCTGGCTAACATTTCTCTTCAGTTTGTTTAGCTCACAAAGTCATCTCACTTTCACATGATGTAAATGTGCAAAAAGTGAGTAAGAAAATGTGTTGGACTATTTTGAGTGACTACATGATAAGAGGTCAGCGGAAATGTTACATTTATTATATTTTCATTACATCCCTGGCCAAGCGTATGGATTTGAGTGAGTTTGACGAGGGCCAAAAAAGACGCCAAGATCAACCGCATCTCCAAAACTGCAGCCATTGTGAGGTGTCCTGCAGTGTTCAGGATCTGTCAAAAGAGGTCCAAGGATGTCATGGGAGGCTGAGGCTCATTGAGGCAGATGAGAGTGAAGGCTGGCCCATGAAGTCTGATAGAATAGACGAGATACTGTTCCTCGAAGAGCTAAAGAATTCAATTCTGACTCTGATAGAAAAGTGTCATTATGTTATCATATAATCTCATATTACACCAATACAGCATATTTTACTAATACATATTATATTATTTTAGACCTATCATACAATAAACTGTTAACTTTAATGTCCCAATTTGATAATTTCTGACACATTTACAGACGAATATTAAAATCTGTTTAATATTAATGTTATTATATTAATTGCGCTGAAGACCTAGCTCTCTTAAAAGTCCTAAACAATAACATTGTTCGGATAATTTATAAATGAGAAAGTTTGAGTGAAACAGATGCACATTCCTAAGAAGAAAAACTAAACAGAAATTGGCTCTTGCTGTAGTGGCTCAGTGCTCTCCAGCCCACGTGCCACATGGTGCCCGGCGAGAGTGATGTCTCTTGGTGAATGGTGCCCAAAACCAACCTGACACTCTTCTTCCTCTTATCCCCCTCTCTACACGTGTGAATTAACACCCTGTCACCGGCAGCACTCTGTCTGCACCCAGGCCTAGTAACAACCCAGCCGTACAAATCCATCCATCCATCTATCCATCGATTGTTCTCCAATCAAAGCCCTGGCTCCATGCCCAAACAATCAGTCGCTCGATCCTCTGAAAGAGAACCACGGCAGCCCAGCTTCACCAACCTGTACCAACATGTACCAACCTGCTGATGAGCCAAATTCAGGGAAAGCAAATCACACCGCAGCATGAAAACTATAAACTGGTTTAAGTGATGCCTTCAGAAACCACGACATGTGCTCAGCTCATCTGGGTGAAAGCCACCATGGTCATTCTCAATTCCAAGCACAAACAGAAGCAAATAAACAACAAAGTAATGTTAATGCTTCATCTAATTTTGTTTTTATTCATTCTAGCTTGGCATTCCTTGCTACATTAGACTGGCTGACTAGCACTGCAATCCAAGGTTCGAATTCCATCCGTGTTATTGGTTAGTCAGACATCTATATAGAAACATGATTTGCTGGTGGGGGGTGGCTCTTTGGGGGGTGTTACTGCCCGGTACTTACTAAGAAATCCTGACCCCTACAGGAGTATCTTTATTAATATTTCAAGCACTGTGAACATCGGATTACTCCCTCACACTCTGAACATCTGTACTGGACAGTGTTAAAGTTGCTGAGTGTGTAGCTCTGACGCCTCACATCAAGAAGGTCCTGGTTTAGATCCCCAGATGAGTCTGGATCTGTTCTGTGCAAAGTTTGCATGTTCTCCCCCTGTCGGTGTGGATTTCTTCTGAAAGCTCAGATTTCTTCACACAGTTCAAAAACAAGCAGCCTTAATTTTGGACCCTAAAATGTTCAATATGTACCTAGCCTATGTACCTAGGATGCAGTAAATCTGATTCAGATTCTAATTGTTGGTGGTGGGACTTGAACCAGAACCTTCTGAATACTGTTGCTCCTCAATTGGGGAAAAAACCTTCTTATGGAAATTTGAACAGGCCAACTACAATGATAGAAAAACTACGTCTTTTAATAAATAGAGTAATAATGATGTTAAAATACCCCAGTCTCTAATTCACCTGGGCATTTACCCAGCACTAGTGTTTGTCCTGCTTAAAGAACGCCTCACCCCAGGAATCATGTTTAGTAAGCTATTCAAGTGATGGATCTCGCCTCAGGCACAACAGAGATCTCTCACTTTATGAATTTCACATTCTGTTGCCGGAGGACATGCTGCCAACAGGCCCTGGTTAGTGGTATTAATGTACACTCACAGTCCACCAAGGAGAAAAGCATTCCGATGAATCTCGGTAAACACAAACTGTTAAATAATTACAGTACGGTGGATATGAACACTGTCTGCCAAATCTGTATAAAACTTCATTCCTGAGAAATTTATTCTGACCTTATTCAACCGAAAACCTTAGAAGGAGGAATTAAATAAGAATTTATTATCCATTTTGTCTTCCCTCCCTTTTTTTTCTTATTATTATTCCACTTGTATTTGTCCAGCAAATACTGAAGCCATTTCAACTTACCGCGGCTTGTAAACAGTTTTAAAAGACCACATATTTGCCCACCACACCCCTTTTTATACCCCCATTCATTTTTTAATCATGTTGATTTACTGTAATTCTGCTTAAACAATATATCAACACTATTCTAACTCTAAAAAGTCTGGACATACATTTCCCTAAACTGATGTGAGTAAGTGACCAGCTGTATAGCTTGCTATGGCAAAACAGTAACTGATGAAAAACCCATGTCCTATATAGGATAGTAAATTATAGGACCCATGTGTAGTCCAAAGAAACACTAAAAGTTCAGTTTATGGTCAAAAACATGTGCACACCTGACCATTAACACCTGAGGACATCCCATTACGAAATCTAGCGTCCCAATCTCCTCCATTCTCATTTTGTAGCTGTTGTAGCCTTTATACTCCTAGAAAGGAATTCCATATGAGTGTAAAAAAATAATGGGACAAAAGGGCTAGGCACACAATCAATGTTCCATTTCATTTCAAAGGTGTTCAAGGGGGTCGAGGTCGGAGCTCTGTACGGTCAATTGAGGTCTCTGCATCAAACACGTCAAACCATGTTTATCTGAACCCAGCTTTGTGCAAAGCAAAGGGCCAGGAAATTCGAAGCATAACTAATATCTTTGAAAAACCCTTTTTTATATTTTTGAAGGA
>JAYDZG010000002.1:12277872-12292680 GCA_034509265.1 Microcambeva bendego
GTCGGGGAGGATCCATAGAGCTAACACACCGATCGAGATCCCCCCCATAGATTCTCAATTGGGTTCAGGTCTGGAGACCCAGGGTAGCTTCAGCTTTTTTCCTGCCAATGAGGTGGCACACCAGTCTGGTTTCCCAGTCCAATATGTCGCGTCATTATGGACCTTTGCCCTTTATTTGTTTACATAATAGACTGCTTGGCCAATATGAATGGCTACTTCACACCATGATTATTGCCCTGATCTCTGACTGGTCACCTATAGATCTCTAGGGCCAGCTGTAGCTTAGTAGTTATGCAAAGCACACCAGTTCAAACCTCACCACTGATAGGTTGCCACAATTGGGCGTCGCTTTGGATAAAGGTGTGTGTTAATGCTTAAAATGTAAATCTAATTCTAATGCAGCTCCGGGATCAAAACTCGCCTCTCAATCTTCTTCTGAAAAGATGTAAATTACATTTTACTATTCCAATTACTACTCCTCCCACCTTCACAGTTTCCAACCAGTCCCTTGCATTTTTAGTTGGAGAATTTAATTCTTCCTAGCATTGTCACTGAGCTGTTTCAAATCCCAACAACACTGCTACACCTGGGGTTTAAACAACAGTAAAACACAATACACTCTGATCCATGAGGGCTTTTTTAAGGTAATCAAAGGAGTAGCAAAGTCTACAGAACAACAGGAGGGAATCCTTTTGGCTGATTTAGCTTTTTTTTTTTTACCCCGGATGCTCTTCCTGATGCAAAACTCCTATTTATCCGGGTTTAAGATCAACACTACAACGCACCGGTTTGTGCAGCTAAGCGGCTAGGGTGGCACCCAGCCAACTAGCAATGTCGGTCCGTAGCATTCTAGAAGGTTCTGATTAAACATCCTCACCTGGCTTCAGTCTTTGTGTTTGCAGTTAGTTCGAGTAGCATGAGGTCACTTAAAGCAGGAAGCTTCACCACATCCCCGCTTTGGCACCCCTAGACCCCTAGCTTCCTGTTTTGCAGCTGATTTTGGTGGCAGTGCTCACTTGTTGCTTAGAAACACCCTCCCCCCCTCCCCCATCCATCCTTGGCATCCATTTTTCTTCACCACGCTTTCTCCCATCGCTTTCTCTCTGCCCACTCTCGCTCCAAATAAAAAGCACCATCTGCCGCCGTGGCGCTCAGTCCCTCATGGGAGCGCGCTCTCTCTCGACGAGCGAGCCGCTCCAGGACGCCTCAAAGTTTAGCGTTCTTCAAGAGAACTTCTATTGTCCTCGGCGCCGATGTCACGCCAGGCCCGGCGCCAGCGCCTTGCTTACAGGAGAAGATGAGGCGACGCGCTCCCAGAATAACTGTTGACGTTAAGAATTGGCTTCACACTTTTAGCATGTATATAGATGTTATATATGTAGAGCGTTTATGGACGAATGATTCAGAACTGGAGAGAGAAATCTTAAGCGTGGAACAATCCAGGAATAGACATGGGTTAGTTTAGTGTTAAAAATACTAGTTCATTTTCATAACTACTAATATTTGACAGGAAAAGGGATGAGTAATGAAGTTTTTTTTTTATGCCACATTACTACTTTTGCCTAAAACATACTGTACAGTGGATCTTTAAATGTTAAATCTATTTTTCCATAAGATATCATGTAAACCTTCCCCTTACATAACCTTTCTAATGTCTTAAATGGTCCTTTTTGATAATAGATATTACAGTAATATACAATATAAAAAACAACCACACAGCACATTGTACTGCACATAAACACACACACACACACAAGTAAAAACCAAATAAAAAACCCTGAATGTTCATTCATTTGTATATTGGCTTTGTTCTAAGACCAAGTGAGCGACCTTGCTCTCTTACTGCGTACATAGGGAACTATCTAAGCACATTGGATTGCAAGGATTTGTTCACGTCGGTTCCTAAATTAGTTTGTACGTTATGTATTTTTTAAAATAAGTCCATTCTTTTTTACATAGTTTAGCTACCTTCAGAAATAAAAGAACATTGAATTTTTAAATGAATAAAAGATAATTACATATACTTTACTGACCTTAATCTTTTCTAACAAGAAATAGTAAAATTAAACTTTGTCAATGAATAACATAAATTTTCTTCAATTTCAATGATAAAAACAAATTGGTATCGTGAATCGTATCACATCATGTGTGTATCGTTACATCCCTACTTGTTACAGAAGATTCATCTGTTCTCAAGGTTATAATGAATACAGTCGATCGAATGGCGCCAAATCCAGACCTGAATCTCTCTCTGACTGATTACTGCTCCTCCCTTCCTCACTGTTTCCTCCTTTTTCAGCATTCTCAGAACTGACCCTGAGCTATTTTAAAATCCCAACAACAATGTTACACCTGATGTACATATACCAGTGAAACACACAATATCATGTCATTCATGTGTGTAAGAGTCATCGCTGTGCTCAGAAATTACCCAGACATCACCTGGCCAGTTTGTGTGTATGTGTTCTGAAGGTGAAGGAGGAAGCAGGGGTGTTACAGGGGTGTTACAGGGGTGTTACAGGGGTGTTACAGGGGTATTACAGGGGCGATGAGACTGGGGTAAAAGTGTTACGTTTGTCTCCAGAACAGCAGAAAGGCTTTGCCCACAAAATCCCTCTGTCCGATTCAAAATGGGTGTGAGTGTATAATAAAGTGCTCGGTGAGGGTATGTAGGGTCTGTATTATTTAGTTTGCATTTCTGGGTGTTACGCAGCATGCCGTGTAATCACATTTGGGAGCAGATGGCTTTAGTTTTGCTGGTATTTGTTTTCCTCGAGCCAATTTCTTGCTGAAAAGCAGAAAGACCAAGTAAAGAGGTTTAGCATTTGTGGGAAATGAAAAGAAAAAGAAAACACGCTCTGAAGTTATCCATGCCACCCTGACAGACATCCAGCGCTGCACACAGCATGGCTTCAATTAGCCTCGCAAAGAGAGCAAACAAACACCCGGATTGTTTTTACATTTAATTCTTTATTGTATTTGCTACCAGTCGTTGAAGGTCGGGGTTCGTTAATGGCACTGGTCAGTGGAGAATTGAGGTCGTCTGTAAGTTTAACTCGCTTTTCATTAGAAACGTTCTCTCATCTTTCTGCTGCCATGTGAAACATCTTACAGCGACCAAGAAACATGTCATGCAAATCCATGAGTATCAGTGTGAACTGGTTTTCTTGACATACCCAGCCTGTACTCTTCTGCACAATATCTTTCCTGGATTTTTGAAGCATGACAGTCTGACCTCACCGCATTTATGTTTGTTGCTGGCAGACAAATTGATTTCAAAGGTGTAAAAGACATGAGTACTGTGAACAGGGAAGAAGAGGCAGAGTAATGGAACAGATGTATGATGGTGTACGGTAGAGCACACGTTCTGTACTGAAATGTGATGGGTTTTATGTACACTACAGTTATACTGTGTAGAATTGTTTACTGAGGTGACAGGGAAAGAATTAGTAAAGAAATAGCTTTTGTATTAAGATTGTAACATATGTGAAGCTGATGCTATACAGGGCTGCCAAATTTATACCCTTTATAAGCTGCAATAATGCATGAAAAAATGGTGGTTCAGGTTCTGGCCTAGTAATCCGAAGGACGCCGATTCAAGCCCCACCACTGCTAGGTTGTTGGGCTCTTTAGCGACGCCCTTAACCGTCATTGCTCAGACTCTATACTGTAACTGTAATGTAAGTGGCGTCTGCTAAATGCTGAAAATATAAATTTAAAAAACGACTAATCTGGCAACATCGGACACAGTGCATACACACTGGAATGGAGGTCCGGTGAATCAATAAGCAAATATCTCATCCTATGAAGTACTTTTCATGATTGATTGATTGTTAACGTGATTGCTTTAAAAATTGGTTTAGGAACCAACTTATTGACACACAATTTGTAACTCTTGGGTCCACTGTATCTAAATATGAGTTTTACAACACATTTATTCTTTATATAAAAAAACGAACCCCTTACGGATGCTTTCCTAACAAAAAATATGAATATTGCATAATAACATAATAGTAAATGGTGGATGGTGAGGATTTTCTAAACCAGATGCTGAAAGCTTGCAGCTCTGCTCAGTTGGCATCTGCTTTTTACCCAACCCTTGATCCACAGCTGGAATTCAATATAGTGTCGTGCGAAGTGCAGATGTATCGTGTTTGCACAAGCTCTCATCTTGAGCAACGGGAATTAGGAGACTTGACGGAGGACCCTCGATCTGTTTAGCATGCATCAGGGAACAAATCAATGGGGATCTCCATATGTGCTGACATGTTACGGCCACTCGGCAGCACTAACACACGACCGCGTCTGAATGATGAGTTGAATCTTAAGGCACTGGATGTACATCGATATGTGCTTAGCTTGCTATCTGGAGACCGTTTTGGAGTCCTGTCTTGTCAGGTTTGGTCTAAGCCTGGGGTTTTTAGACTGTGGGCCCCCATCAGACAGCATAAAAGCTACTGTGCCTCCACAAAATATAATAAATACAAAATTCACACACATGGACAAACACGCACCCATTCTTTTTTATTATTCTTATGTATGTTCCATTAATTTTATTAAACAACAAATATGATTATGAACATATTCATCTTGCTTTGAACGTCTTTTATTTTGTCTTACTAGAAGCGTCGGGTTGCCTTGGCCGAGTTATACACAATAGCCGAGTGGTGGTCATGTGACCGCAACGACCAGAACAAATAAAAATAAAATCTTGGAACTCGATCAAACTCCTGCACCGTCCTTTCATGACTTTTTCTAGATTTACTGCACTAGTAATCCAAAGAACGCAGGTTCAAACCTCACCACTGCCAGGTTGCTGCTGTTGGGCCCTTGAGCAAGGCCCTTTACCCTCATTGCTCAGACTGTATACTGTAACTGTAATGTAAGTCGCTTTGGATAAAGGCGTCTGTTGAATGCTGAAAATGTAAATGTGAATATTGGATTACTGTAATTCTGCCATGAATAATAAGCTTTGGATTCATATAAGCATAATCTGGATAGTTTCTATATTTCTTGAGCTACCCCTGGTAAAACGTTGAGTAGATTGTAATGTATTAGAAATGATCAGCAAGTACATTTCAAGCACATCATTGTTTTATTGTACACTAGGCCCCACACTGGTCTAAGCCATCGGTTTGTTGCTTTTAAAAAAAGTCTCAAAATAACACCGGTGCTTCTTTTGAATCTCAGCCAACCATTTTCACCCAGTTCTAACCTCGCCTTGCTGCACGGTGGTAATAGTATGGCATCAGCAACCCCTTGTAGGTGTCGACTTGGCTTTTTTCCTTTGCCTGGATGCTTTATCCTCCGTATGAAGAATCACATTTCAATTTACATGGGGTAGATTTCTCCCATCGCGATCTGTGGGCGGTAATGGATTGAGGTTTCTGAGGGCTGTCACCAGCTGCCTGACAAGAACAGAGGCCAAGCTATGACTGCAACAAATTTAACAAGCACCGACTCGAGGAAGGTCTGATCATATAGGAGCTGGTTTTTATGCATGGGATTCTTTCCTTTTCCCCACTTCTCTTCACTGAAAAGAATTGATCAGGTAGGAAGACGTGTCATTTCCAAGCATTCCTATAAAGCACGGCGAAATAAAAGAGTATAAGGTGGCATAATGCATGAACCCTTGTTAGCGGGTTGTGCTGTTATAATGACTACAATGTTGTAGAGCGTGGGGGTGGGGGGGGCTCACCATACTTTTGTGGTTTGAGATGACAGCTCATTGGTCTTATTGTTCAAAATAGCTTTAAAGTTTCCTATATTAATATTCAACATTAAAAGGCAAGGGGCTGAAAAATCACACAAACCTTATTCTGATTATTTGCTATGAATGGTGACGTATGTAGTCTGAACAATAACTGCTGATCCCAATTCTCAAACCAAGTGTTCATCAGTTAATGTCGACTGATAGTAAGCGTAATCCAAAAAAATCTCTTATTTTGATAGTTTCCCTCAGCCAGCAAGTTCTAAACCTGTCCAGTAGGAGGCTCTTGACTTCATATAAACATTTCTCCGTCCTTCGTACACACATGATACAGTCGTCGTTGCAGTGGTCCGGCCAAATCGAACCGAAAATGCTAAACTGGCTACAGATTAATGAAAACTTTGTAGCTCCACTGCGCTTAAGGCCGGCTGAGGCATAGATCTGGTAACAAACCTCAAATTAAAGAAACGGTGGCCACATTTCATGTCAGTCAACACAACAAGAGAAGGTACACATTCTGTACTGCTTTTTCTTCCATCTGTAAGGATGTTGACGAAGGCCTGGATGGTAACACCTATCTTTAGCCACATTCTGAAGCTCCTTTATACAAGCTGAACTTTATCCCGCTGCTACGCATTGTATTCAGTATTGTACTCCTCCTTTTTCAAACTTTTCATTGAGGTCCTCGCCCCCCTTTTTGTCGATCCCCTCCCATCGCTTCTATTTTTCTCTCAGTAAGTGGAAGGGTCAGACTCCCCTAGTGCTTGAGTCGTACTGGTAACACTGGTGAATGGTGGAATTGTGAGAGCTCTGTTAATAATTCATAAAGTGTGTGTGGTAAAGCAGAGGGGTTTTAAGATTGTGTCCGTCTTTGGATACACACATTTGGACTGGACTTGAGGTTCCTGTCTGGTCCATCTAGATCAACATTCATCTAAAAGCATTGACGTTAATATAAAGTTGCCAGTTTGTGTTCAGAACAGCCTTTACTTATTTGGAAAGAATTTCCTCTCAAGGTTTTGGAAGCATGTGTGGAAATGTGTGGACGTTTAATCACAGTCACATTTGTGAGGTCATACAAAAAAAACTAACATCTGTAAATAAAAAAGAATAACAGATGGTATTAATATTTATAACTGTTATCATTTTACTTTTTTATAATTATATGTATTATTGTAATTATTATTAGTTGTAGTATTTATTATTATTACATTTTTATTGTTGTTACTAGATGTTCTCGTAGTATGTAATATTATAATTATTATATTTTAATTATTGTAAATATATTATATTTGTATTATTGTAATTTTGATCAGTCCTAGTTCATTTAAACGATCTATATCCTTTGATTATATGTAACAAATAATGCATTTATTTTTAGTGTTTTAAAAAATGTCGTGCCGGCTTCCCCTGCTGTGAAAATTGATTCATTTGAAAAGAATCATTGGTGAATTGATTCCCAAAGCGAATCGGTTCATATCAACAATACATGTATATGTACATAACCAAAAAGATATTCTCATGAGCCTTACTACTTTTTTACTACGTTAAAAAGTTAAGCACAGATACTCTCCATAACGCTTTAACAACATTTTAAATCGTGTAATTGAATTTCTGGACCACTTAGCAGTGGGTGTGGTACAGTGTGTCTCATACTGGAGTATAATCTCCTGAACGACGTCTACGTTCTGCTCACCTAAGTTCTGCTTTGTGTGTGTTGGTGTGCAGGTGACCCTGGGAAAGGTCCTCAAAGCCATCGTGGTGATGAGAAGTCTGTTCATTGACCGCACCATCGTCAGAGGATACCACGAGAACGTGTACTCAGATGACAGGAAGGTAAAACCTGAAGCACTTCGATCTGGTTTAGTCTGGTTCTGTGATTGGGATCAGAAGAAACACTTAATAAGGTGCTGAGCAGACATCACCAGAACAACTTGGTACACCATGGATCTGTTGATGATGGTAGACATCACGGCCTCTCTCGCTAGTCCTAAAAATCTCTATAGATGGTGATTTGAGATGATATCTGGTCACTGTGGCTTCTCACGGTGGTTATAAACTAGTGTAGGAGACCGGACGCATATGTATACACGTCAGTGCATTTAGCCCATGCGTGTGGTCATGCAATGATAATATGTTGAATCTATAAAGCGTTTTTGGTATTTGTTGCGCCGGGGTCCTCGAGGCTTATTCCAGCTTTTTAATGGACGCTAGAAACCGTCGCTGGCCAGACACAAATACGAACACACACACACCCATTCTCATATCGGACAGTTAGTGTCTCCAACTTACCTGACTGCGTGATTTTTTTTACTCTATGAGGACATCTGAGCTCCCAGAGGGAAGGTCCCGGAGTGCCCCACCTACGGATCGAACCCAGGACCTTCTCACTGTGAGGCGACAGTGCGACACACCAAGCCAGGATGTCAAACTCTGAATAAAAAAACTAATTACATAAGCTACCGCTTTATATAAACCGTATAATGTAGATGTTTTAAATACAAAGCGTTGAATAAATATAATATGAAAGAAAACCAAACTTTGCTGCTGAAAGATGGAGTTTTTTTGAGCTACACCTTCAGATGCTCTATTGAAAATCCCTTCAAGTCTCCAGTTGCCTCGCTGACTTCTTAAGCATTTTTATTATAGTCTGCCCTCCTCCATCTTCTCTTCTTTTCCGCACAAGGTCAGGCTGACATGCTGGACGAGTTTTGTGAGGGCAGTGGTTCTCCAGGCTTTAGGTAACGGTGTGAAATCCCGGCTCATTTGAATTGACGCATGTCTTTCAGCGTGGTGGTTTAATAATTCAGTCGTGCTCCGAGCTCTCTTTCGGCTATGAGAGTGTGAAAAGGATTTAAGACGCCTTCTCCCCTTTTATGCGTTCTCCCTCTGCGCCTCAGCCTCCACATCAACGGCTCGTGCATTTTGAATACGGCGGCGTGCACCTCTCCCGATCCGGACGTGCCGGCCCGCGTGGACGCGCCCATGTGACACTAATATGAAGCGGCCATCAAAGCCGTGCGCGGCCTTGATCACTGTTAATTATGGCTGCGAGCTGGAAGCTTATGAGCTGCCTGTCAGGACCGAGCTTCGCTTTGGGAGTCGAGCGCGTGCGTTTAACGCTGGGCGCGTTGGGTTCAGTTTCTAGCAGCTTCAACACACCTCTGAAACCGGATTATTGAAGATTATTAAACCCCAGACAGATTTAACGTAACTTTTTACTTCGCAGGCTGTAATTTCCAGACCTAGAAATCTTTATTTTCTGTTTTATTCTGTATCTATTATTTTAGGATTTTTAACATATGTAGTGTATGTATTTTATTAGGATTTTAACATTAGTTGTCTGTACTTATATTATTAGGATTTTGTTGTTTTTTTGTTTGGGGTCTGTTCTTATTTAATAGGATTTTAACATTTGTTGTCTGTACTTATTTTATTGGGATTTTAACGTCTGTGGTCTGTACTTATTTTATTGGGATTTTAACATTAGTTGTCTGTACTTATTTTATTGGGATTTTAAAGTTTGTTGTCTGTACTTATATTATTAGGATTTTGTTGTTTTTTTTGTTTGTTGTCTGTACTTATTTTATTAGGATTTTAAAGTTTGGTGTCGGTTTAGTTTGTTGAAACTGCAGCTCTGGCTTTGTGTTGCTTAGCTGTGGTGAACATCTTGGGGAGTCAATGTCCACCAGCGCCCCCATCGCGCCCCCATAGCACCGGCCCTGCTTGTGTTACTTCAATCCTGCATCATGTAGGGAATTTGAAACCACTTCAAATCACCCAATTTTTAGCCCATACTATTGATTTTTGCCTCCTCTGTCCTGGTGTTAACCCCTCTTGAGGAGAGCGCACTCAGAGCCAAGTAGAAACATATTCATGCATTAAAATGATCTTAAATAAAACTCAAAAAGTTTGAAAGTTGTCCTCTTATTTGCAGTCGGATCTGCAGGTCAGGCTTTTATTAGCAGTAGTCTGGAGATTTCTGCTCCACTAGTATTCACTTAGCGTTGTATTCCGCAACGTTAAAGACGTCTTTAAGGAGATCTGTTCCTCACGCAGAGCACTTTTTCATACAACTGCACTTCACTTTAAGATCACGGCTTTATAGAAGATCTCCTAATCCCAGTGAGGTTTGAAGCTTCAGGTGAATCAGAGGTAAGCTGGATTGACTCGACTGCGTTCTTCCTTTGTTACCATTAGGTGCATTCACATGAGAAACAGTAAACCCCTGTACACGGTTTAATTCATCGGATGGCTGACCTGAAACTATTCCTCAAACAACATTTAACATAAGAATTACACTTTAACATGACTTTAAGGAAACAACTGAGGAATGTAGAGCTTCTGTGTTGTTCATGTAGTAATCGAATCGATTTACGTGGGGCACGATTTGTATTGGGAATTCATTTCAAATTAAAGGCTAAACAGCAGAGGGCGCTGGTGGTAAGTATTTATTTTATTTTATTTAGATTTTTTTGTACACAGAACCTTGGAACCAGCATTTTGCATAGTTTGCATGTACATCAAAAAATTCTTCCCTTGTTTAGATAAATAAAAGAGAATCACAAATACAAAATTTTACTTTCTTTGTTTTCTAAAAAGAAATAATAAAATCACAATATAATTTGTGTTCAATTTCATTTTATCTAAAAAAAATCGGGGAGAAAATCGTATCGTGATCAGAGTGTATCGTCACATCCCTGGACTCCCTGAAAAACTGATTCTTACTGTTCTTACTATTTTCAACATCCTGAGCAATAACAGAAGTTGGGGTCTGAGTGCAGGGTCGGCCATCGTACGGCGCCCCTGGAGAACAGGGTTAAGGGTCTTGCTCAAGGACCACTGAGCGAGGCGGGCGTTAGTGCCGTTAGAGAGAGTGAAGCGCTTAATGCTTACAACACGGCCTGTTGATTCTTTAGGAAAAACTTCACAGCCAGGGAAATCTCACAAGACAATGAAGGAAGGTGAAGTGAGGGAAGAAGCGAAAGGAATAGAGCCTGAAGACATGAGTGAGAGAGGACGAGATGTATAGAAAGACGAAGAGAAACCGCCCTATCAAAGTACATCTTCAAAGACTTTCTCTGACGTCTCTTGGGTAATTTGCTATCGGACATTCTTTTACTTCAAAGTGTGCCGGAGCGTCCGAGTGGGCTGGGCGACAGTGGGGAGATGGCATCTGATTTCTCTAATAATCACTGACACCAGGCCTGTTTGATATTAGATCCAGTTAACATTCAGGTTTTTTTTATCGCCTTTGAATTTGTTCTGATGACCTTCACACAACGGTGTGATCGGCATCCAGGATTTCATACACCGGCTCAGAGCTCATCCTGGCTCCTACCCTGGTAACCTGGTATTCAGCATGGCGGGTTTTAAGAAGGACCGCTGAATGCTTACATTTGGCAGAGTTGTGTTACATCGTTTTTATCTAACATTGGCTGGATCGTTGGCGGGATAAGCCGATGGCACACCAGCACTGAGATTCTAAACTCCCAGTTGCCACCGGTCATCTGGGTGCACTAAAATTGGCCATCAGTCTGCTATGGTTGGAAAGGACTGGATTAGACATAGTGGTAGTGCTGTCTGGCACTGGTGACTCTGGCTGCCCAGGGTGCCGGCACAGGAGTGGTTCATCAGATTAGTCAACTACCAAAAGAATTAGTTGCAGCCCTAGTTCGTCTTAGTTCAGAAACTTCTTGTGTTGGTATTCAGACATTTTCAAGGTCATGTCTGAGGGCGTGTGGCTTCGAAGCAAACGTTTTTACGACACGTATCGCTGCTTAAATGTAACGTTGGATTTTAATGCGGATGAACATTGACATATTTTCTCTTTCTCTTTGCAGCTGGATATCTGGACAAAGTCCAACTACCAAGTCTTTCAGAAGGTGAGTGAACAAGTGTGCTTACTTTGTTTACACAGAGCCAAATTGTGCATATTTTAATATGTTAAGGAGGGAAAAAAGTTGATTTAGCCGGTGGGATACTATGCTAATGGCACAACAGTAAGAGTGCAGTCATTCATCACAGCAGTTCTCTGAAGCATAAATTAGGTTCTAATCCATCTATAGTCAGCTATGATGATAGCACGTGATTCTGTACTCGCTTGGGTTTGATGTTAAGGGTTTGCGAAGCTAAACATACTTGTTAGATGTTTTTATCTCTTATGATGTATCTTGGTTAAAAGAAGCGGCAACAGTGTTTGGTTGTTGGATTTGTGTAAATTATGACTCCCAAACCTGTACGTGGATGCTTTGTGTAAAGCTTCTTCACATCCTGGGCGCCGTTTGCAGACGGTGGTTGTGTTAAAGGGACCATCCGCATTAGTCCAGTGCTGAACAAGCGTTTTGCTGGACCCACTGGAGGGATGCAGGGAAACTGTTGGGGTAAATGAGCAAAATTTATTTTAAGCTGAGCCTGGACTTTTACAACGTTTAAAAGTGCACTCAATCTGGACAATCCAGCCACACTTTAAATGTACAAAATCAACAATGGTGGCATTGCTTGTTTGTATGTAGTAAAATATGAATTTAATTCGGTTTTGGTTGCATAGTGCAAGTGGTTCCCAACCTGTGTGTGGGCATCATGATCGATTGGCAACCTACACAGCTTGTTACTGCTTTCCAACCGCTCTGGGATAAAGCAGTGATAACTAGAGACGTCACAAGAACCGATACTTCGGTACCAAGTCGATACCAAAGATCTGAAAATGGTACCAAAGGTTTCACAGATCTCACAGACTACACACTAATGTCATAACGCTAATAAGCCGAGAGAGCTAAAACAATCACGCCAGGATTGAGCGCTGTGAGCTGCATCGCTCACTTGCTTGCTGTTTTAACTAGTGAGTGTTCTATTGAGTCATCACTTTTCATTACCATTAGCATCGTACCGTTCAACTCAATGGGACCAGCGTTAGCTACAAACGGCTAAACTTCACTGACGAGCTCGGAATTACATACAAATACACTCGTACACCTTTATACACATTAAACAACCATTTATTAAGACTGTAAACAACTTTATTCATGTCCTTCCTGAATGAGTGAGAATCTGACGCTGGCTCCTCTGAATATAGTGTTTAGACCTGAAGGAGACTCAGTACGAGGATTATAAGGCATGTAGGATTTAGAACCGCATCCTTCTCTGGAGCGAGTACAGGATGACTTAAAATGCTGTCCAGGTACCAAACCAATAGTAGTAAATACAAATGCTGTACCAAAATAAATGTTATTGGCTCTATATAGTTTGGTTTTAAATAAAAATATAGTTTTATTTTTCTTACTTGAAAAACCAAGGGATGAACTAAATTTGCTGGAAAAAGACTTTTTCATTGTTTTTTTTTTTTCATGGTATTGAATTTGGTATCGAGAATCGTGGAATTTTAGTGGTATTGGTACCGACTTCTAAATCTCTGGTATTGTGACATCCCTAGTGATAACACATAAAAAATGAATGAAAAGTTCATTTCTAGAGATTTAAACTGTGCCTAGTTGCACAGTAGTTTATTTTAGAAATTCTGGATTATTCCTTTAATGATTTATGTGTGGAATCGTACAGTAGATCCTAATTAATTGTGCAGCGCTTATCCTCATGGCGGTCACGTTCCCCTCTCCCGAGCCGACGCTCAGTCGTGCTTTTATCCCTCAGCCATCGTTTGGTTTTTGATTTTGTTTGATTCCAAACCACCTTCCCGGCATCTCTCGGTGCACCCGCCCCCTGAAATCTGGGTTCGAGTCGGCTGCTTTCTTCCCTTTTATGTTCCTTCCCTTCTGAATCTCATTAGAGTGGAATTAAAGGCGGGCAGCCTGTGGGCAGAAGGAGCTGCTGTGCCTGGTGCAGTGCTTACACCTTGTTTAAAAGATTGAGACAATGACTGAAGCTTACAGCGGGAAGACGAGATGGGGAACGCGAGAGATGTACGGAGGAAGGGATGAAGAGCATCTGGATCAATTTTTCGCTCACATCTGGATTGTCCTGTTTGTTCTAAACTCGGCCCTGCTGCCTTCTAATCAGATTTTGATGATCAGCTGAATGCTTATGGCCATGCTTAGTGGTCTGCCATACATAAAAAAATCTTCCGTCCCAGATGATTATGATGTTAAATAGGTCATGTTAACTGTGATTCTCCAGGTTCTTGTTTAACGTTTTGCATATATCCAAAATAAATGAAAGTAAAGCGTCAACCGTTAGTATTTCAGTGTTTTTAATTGAGTTCTGATCAAAACTTTAAACCACCCTGAACTTTATGCTGGCTGTGTGCAGGTGACTGACCATGCCACTACCGCCCTGCTACACTACCAGCTGCCCCAGATGCCTGATGTGGTGGTGCGTTCATTCATGGTGAGTACTTCCTGTGGTTTCTTTAATGATGTTGCTTTAATTATCCTCTCTGTATCAGACAATCTACCTCACAGTCACGGCCCTGCTGTGGCAGTTCTGCTCGCAATCCTGACACTAGCAACGTTATAACATCTGTACTACTGTTAACACATCTGTACTTCTGTTAATACATCTGTACTACTGTTAGTACATCCTCACCACTGTTAATACATCTGTACTACTGTTAACACATCTGTACTACTGTTAGTACATCCTCACCACTGTTAATACAGCTGCAGTACTGTTAACACATCTGTACTACTGTTAGTACATCTGCACTACTGTTAACACATCTGTACTACTGTTAGTACATCTGCACTACTGTTAACACATCTGTACTACTGTGCTCTGTCCAGTCAGCATTATTGTATAAAACATCTGTAGGCAGAAACTGTTTAAATTCGTTCCCAAGTTTAGGTTCTTGGGTTTAGTAAAGGTCTAAATATGTTCCCAGGTTTAGGTTCTTGGGTTTAGTAAAGGTCTAAATATGTTCCCAGGTTTAGGTTCTTGGGTTTAGTAAAGGTCCAAATCCTTTCTCATCTGGTAGGAAAGGTTTATGTTAATTTATTGAGCATTGAGGTCAGGCTTAAGTCCAGTTGGGGTTTTTTGAGCCAGTCAGTGAGACATGTCTGCTCTTGATCAATTGCTGTGTGTGTGTGTGTGTGTGTGTGTGTGTGTGTGTGTGTGTGTGTGTGTGTGTGTGTGTGTGTGTGTGTGTG
>JAYDZG010000002.1:12410400-12424175 GCA_034509265.1 Microcambeva bendego
AGATCTTAAAAATAAATACCTTTCTAGATCCTAATAATAAAATACTTTCTAGAGCTCACTAAAGTTATAAAATGACCTAATACACATTAAATTTAATTTGTCGCAATTCTGAAACTGTATAAACTGTGCAGCCAAGTTGTGTTTTATAACACAGGGCACAACATTCATAAAGTACAAGAAAGTGTGGAATTACTAATGTCAGAAAACTTGGGGCAACACTCTTGGTGGTTAATTATACTGTATTCCAGCAGTAGTGAGGCCCCCTTGATATTTTCTAGTTCAATTACCAGACTCCTCATCGTCATTTGGTAGACTCGACATGAAGATCAATACAGAGCCTGACAAGCTGTGCAGAGCCTTCTGACATTTAAAACTGAAAGCCTGATCACATCTTCAGTACCGCAAGCCTCAGAACTTCTTCCCTCCAAAAGTAAACTAATGATCGTCACCTTAAAGCCTCGGTCTGAGAAAACCACATCCAGCGTCGACTCCTTGTTTATTGGATGGTGACAGACACTTAATCTTAATAAATGCACTTCTCACCATTCCTGTGGACGCAGAGCTTTCTCAGCTGCTCAACCTCTTAATCTGGGAGCAACTCAAGACACGATGAAAGTATGCCAACAAGCTCAGCATGCATTTAAAGCAGGAGAATGCAAACACACACATATCTCATTGGAGAAGCACACAGCCAACACGCACTAACCCCGACACACTCATCACAGATCTTATTACAAACACATATTGCAGATAACTTTTAGACTTTTAAATTTAAAGCTTACTTACAAATGAAATACAAGCAGCCAGGAGGAGAATTCACACTAGTAAATCTTCAAACTGCTCAACGACCAGCTCCCATAATGACTTTCCTAGAGGCAGGTGGAGAAAGAATCTAACAAATGAGTCTCATTCATTAGCAAAACAATTAAAAGATTCGTAGAAATGCGATAAAATTACCTTCTTCAGCAGGCAGTTCTGGAAAGAAATAATGAAAAAAGAAAGAAAGAGAAAATTCGATTAACATTATGCGATAGCATAGAAGATTTTTTTTCCTGATTGTCCTGAAGACATTTTTTTTAATTCTTAATTATTTTAGGATAATATTTTTATATAAATACTGAATGTCATAAATGATTTAAAAATAGATACGACGAGGAGTCATTAAGATCCATCCAATAAAGACATACACTCAAGCACCTAACATGCAGTCAAAACACGCATCATGGACTCCACAAGACCTCCTGTACCATAACAGGTTATTTCCAGTAGGTCCTTCAAATGAAATAGGTTATGAGAAGGATCATCCGACACTTTTTGGCACATGGTAAACATGAACAAACTGCAAGATCTTTGGAAAAACTTTAATGGGATGAGTCGAACTTCTTCCAGTAATCCAAAGTGCAGTTTTGATGTGTGAACAGCCATTGTAGGTGCTTCAGGCATTGACAAAAGTTAGCATGGCCACACAGGAGGGTCAAACTGTGTTGAGACGGCCTCAACATTACTAGTATTTAAAACAATCTACCATTCAAGCTCTACTGTTGATATCTACGATAGGTTATAGACTTTATTCTCTGAAAACAATGAATCTTGACCTTTTAAAACCCTATCTATGGTTCATGGGTGGTCACCTTTCAGTACTCACAAAGGCTGGCTGTGATTAACCATTGCTGGTTTTTTGTCTGTAATTGTTTCGTGCCTATTAAAGTTGCGTGTAACAGGTTTACCATGATCCAAACTATTAATATAGCTCTGACCTCTGACCATGTACAGTCCATACAAAATAAGCATTACTCTTCAGATTTTTGGAGCGTTCTTCTAATGCTTTGGCTTTAAATGTGTAGGACAAGGTAGACCATTCTCCCCCAGGTCCATCATGTACATCCATGGACACCACAACTTATGTCGGGCAGTATCAGGACATACAAGGTTCTTTTGAATCGACTATTCTTTATGTTAGAGCTGGTGAGCTGAAAATTAAGTGAGTGAATTTTAGCTCAGTTGGCCCTAAACATCATGGCATCACTACACCATATTCCTAACAAGCTCAGAAAGGTGAAAGTGAGTATGATTACATTCCACAATAACATATACGATGTTTCTTAATAAATAATGTAAGGCTAGACATAGACAAGTGTAATCTCCAGTATATGTAAATCCATCCATTCGTGTCTGGTTCATACTGATTCATGTGAATCAAATGACAACTTTAGTTCACATGGTTTCAAATGAGTCGTACATGTGTCGATTCCTTTATCGAATATGTAAATAGTCTACACGGGAAGATTCAAATGAATACAATTGGCTTAAAAAGGAGTCAAATGTCACATGATTCATTCAAGAGTCGGATCGTTGAATCAAAAGTTTGACATATAAATGAAATTACTGAGTTGAGTCCGAATTTAGACGAATGATACCTGTAGCTAAAATGTACTCGGGTCTCGATTTATGAGTTTAAAAGTACGCACCGTTTGGACCCCATTTCTCTCTCTGTCTCTTCACTTGGTCCAAAGAAAGTCCTGTGCTCTCGTTCACACTGAAATAGCTGTAAACTTCTTCGACGCTCTTTGTGTGAGCGTTTTCCATCTTTATATTCTGTGTCCTTCAAAATAAACTGTTTTAGGATGTATCTGACACATTTACGTCAACACCGAGTACAATAGACCGAATCACCGAGAAGGTGAGCTGGTGAGAGAGGATGGACCTGAAGGAGTTTATCCAGTAAAACAAATAATGTCTTCGTTTTTCGCGCAGTATTGAGGGAGCTGAGAGGGGGTCAGTCGTCCCTGCTCAGTATATCATATATATACTAAGCCCGAGAGTCACTGGTGATCTGACTGGAGCCTTAATGATTCAACCACAAGCCGCACCGGCCGTTTCTCTGCCCAACCGTAACTTACCGCGCAACCTTGTTTTATTATGGGTACAGTCATTTAGACCCGCCTACCTGCACGCGCTACATTTGGAGAACGATGATTGGACAGTGGGCGTGTCCACGCTGTACTTCAGAGGTTGCATCAGGTTAAGCAGGAGAAGCCCCATGGTAGAAGCACCACTGATGGTGTAAATGTTTATAATGGATGTTACTCGGTGGGGGCAACATTAGGGTAAATATTTTGCCCTATATTTAATGACTAATCTACGTTCTGCATATTTGGAATGCGGGAGGTAACCTGAGCACAGGTGTTGAACCCAATAACTACTGGTGAGAGGCAATAGTGCTATTCACTGATACATAGTGCCACCATTGTGCTATAAGGCACTGCACATTTATTACACAATTACAACCAACATGTTGAGGCACTGCATTGAAGTCGCATTATCCTGTCCTCTAGAGGTGTGTAAAACTGAAGACACAATGTTACAGATCCATCATACTATATTGAGTATTGTCAGGATCTTAAGCATGAAGAGAAAATCACCAGGATGCTAGATCAAAGTATAAAATCTTTAATAAACAATAGTTGAAAAAAGCTGGCTTGAGCAAGCGCTCCTCTCTCAGAATTTGCCCAAATCACCATGCCTGAAAGTAATCGACAAGAATCAAAGAGAACAATGAACTCTTCCAAGCCCAGCTTAGTTATACCCCGATGGGTTGGGTCACTAGACCTGCCAATCTGTGAAAAAACTAGATCACACCGGTTTTGAGGGCGCCTACACCCTGACCTTGAACATCGAGCAGCAGGTGCAAGACGAAGATTTCTTTTACCAATAGTATCTGGACACCAGGCCAAAAGAAAAATCCCAACATGATATTATCCAGCTTTAGATTTAGCATAGTAATGCTGTATGTATGTGAATTTTAATAAACGTCTGTAGGTCAAAACTGCAACAATGCAAGTACATCGACACTTTCCTTGTTCATGACTGTAGGTCGTAGCCTTTAATTAAAGTACACAAATCATTTCTAATTTTATTTACTGAGATTACTGAATCTACTACTTTGCACAACACAACACCTCTTCTCTTACAATGCCCGATAACATTAAAGAATCCAGAAAACAGAATTTAAGAGCACTCCTTTATCTCTTCTGTAGGTCACTCACATGACGAGTCGACTGGATTAATGGAATGGAAAATTGCTATTCAGTTTTCAGAAGGAATAAAAAACAAATGTTTTGCAAAATTACAAGATACATTTTGCTGGCTGAAAAAAAAAATTAGTAAAACCTGCCAAGAGTTTTTTTTATACAATTATTTTAATTCTTTTGAAATGTATTACTGAACTGTTTGAGTAAACAGTTGGAGAAGGTTAATAAATCAATAATACAGTTTGTGGTACACCAATAAATGCAACCTGTACTACTACAGATTGGCACATTAAAAATTATTAAACATGGTTGGACTATTTATAAATAAGAGGGTCGCTTTAAGACTATCAAATTGTCTAAATTAACTAGTTACCTCCAATGGATTGGTGTATGTCCAGGGTGTGTTATTAATAACACTCAATGATTCTGGGAGATCAGCTGTATCAATGTTGTTCGTAAACCCTTAAATAGATTTTAAATAGTGTAAATATTCCTCAAATATTTCCAATATTATTACTAGCTTTATAAAGTTGAAACAGAATATGAACTTGCTAGACATGTTGGACAGTTGACATCGACCTAACTTTGCAAGAATGCAAACAGAAAAGCACATCTTATATTTTACCAAACAGTTTAAACACAACCTTTATAACATTGAAAAGTTTATTCAGTTGTGCACACAATAGAAAAACTTAGATGGAATCAGACAAGTGTTCTAAGCTGAAGAATCATTCATGTGCACTAACAGGTAAGGAAGGATTGTAGATATCGCTCTGCTGATTAACTCGGATTTGCCCTTCTGTGATGGAAACAAAAGACCGGCCGGCTGAATCCTAACTTGGACAGCTCTTCAGAGTAAGGTCATGGTCGCTGCTTCCAAAAATAACTGTGTGTGTGTGTTCAAAGTGTAACACTTTGTTCAAAGTTATCTTCGGACACGTCGATTGTAGTACCGTTCTTAAAGACGCGTCAAAATGAGAGGCTTGAAAATTTGAAACCCCTTATGAAATACTGAAGAGAAACTCCACACCAAAAGGACCTGGACCGACTCATCAGGGGATCGAACCCAAGCCATTCTTGCTGTGAGGTGACAGCGATCCCCACTATGCACCCACACAGCCCTGTCTTATTAATGATAGTGGCATTTGCCAGACGTTTTTCTATTCATCTACGACTTGTACAGTGCAGCCAGTTGGGGGTAAAGGGTCAGGCACCCAACACTGGCAACTCAGTGTTCATGGAGCCTTTCTGATCACTAGTTCAGCATCTTAACCTATATCTGCCCCTGCTTAATATTAAGTAATATATTAAAAATCATTTTGCTGACAATCCCTACCAATAAAGTTTTATTTATCCAAGCCTGTTAACCCAACAACATTAATCCTGTCCATTTCTCATGCTGTGATGTATTGATGATGGATTCCAATGAACAGATCCAGTCGTCTCTCAAGCTGGTGACTAAATGTTCCTGCCCATCAATATGGTGCAAAAGGAAGCCAAAAAAGCTGGGAAGCTTGGAGCAATATGTAAGGCTCGATTAAAGAATCAAGCGGTCCTTTCCACTCTCCTGGATGACCTGACCAATAGAGGCCTGGCTCTGAGCTCTTACATAGCACTGCTTCTTACACTCCATCAGCTGTTCCAGATCTTTCCACATGTGCACCTGCTTCATGTTGGGTCCATGGCTTTCTTTCACCTGCTTCTGCTCCTCACGAAGTTTCTGTACGTCCACACAGAAACAGAGAAACGTATCTAGCATCTTACTTAACGTTCCTTCAGAAACAGGCAACTAATATGTAAACACACGGCGATGTGAAAAACATGTTTTATATCTGAAATTAGTTATTAGTTAATCATTATGCTCACGCATAATGTAAGGGACAGCAAAGAAAGAGCAAACCAACTAACAGTTCACAAGACAAGACCCCAAAAGCCTTGGAATGATCAAAGAGGTTGTGACAAACATAAGACGGTGGTTTGTAGTTTCGTCTTCTGAGTCTCCCATGGATATCTTTTTTGGCTTTCTCTTTTTAATGGTGAGATCATGCTGATCATATCCGAGTCACTTTCTTGAAAGTTCACTTTCCTAAAATGCCCTGTTGAAGCGATGTTTAGATTCAAAATCACTGAGTATGTCTAGTGTACTTGAACCCATCGAACCCAATACGGTTCACTTAAACGGTTCATTAGTGAACTAACACGCAATGACCTTTTCCAAACAGGGGTGGTTGATGTTTCAGTAAATACCCTGCTGTGCTTATTTAGATTGTCTATATTTCAAAATGTGTTTCATACCCGACCCTAATTAGGATAAGGGGTTAAAGAAAATGAACTGAACAACTGCTCTAATTTTTCCCATGACTGTATACCAGCAGAAAAACATGAATAACAATATATGAATAATAAATAGCACCATGTCAGTCCTGACAGTGGTGTGTCAGTAATACCATTACCATTAATGATGTAATACCATACATGATGTAATACCATACATCGTTACTTAAGATTATGTGCTGTAACTTAAGTATGACCTGCTGCCACATTACATCATGCTCCAAAGGCTTTGGCAGAATATGGAACAGACTGAGCCCCGAGTTTAGGTGGTCAAATACCTCACCTTCCCCAAAGATTCTTGCTCTGCAATGTTCTTCATGTACTGCTCTCTGAAAAGAGAATGCTTGTTAAAGTCGTAAGTTACAAGCAGAACAAGTTAAGGGCACCACACACGTTTCAGTACACGTGCTTTCTGAGCTTTGCAAGAAACCCCTGTTTAATACTTTGAAGATTTCTCTGTACACTTATAAATAGAAATACTTTCACTTTACCCCCTACTCTCACTGACAATACATTTAGAGGTCATAATAGAACATCTGTATATTAGTAAAGTAACAATCTAAATGGAAATATGACCCCATGTGTTCATAAAATCCACAAAAGCAACTAAATAACTCAAAATTATTATTATTATTATTATTACACACCATCTTAAACATTTACATTTGGGGTATTTTTGCAGATGCTTTGATCCAAAGTCATATTTATGACTAAATACTATTGAGGATCAGGGACCTAGCTCAAGTGCCTAGCAGTGGCAATGGAGCTTAAACGGACAACCTTCTAATCACTAGTTTAGTACCTTTACCACAGAGTTTGTATAAAAATACAAAATGTTTTCACTGTCACACACCGACACCGTGCCAAAACAACTGAAATGACTTTGGAGTAAGAATATCTGTTTACCTGATGGAGGTTTTCCGAATCTGTGGATCAGAGGACACGTACGCCTTCATCTCATCTGCCGTCCGCTGCATATGATTCTCAGCAATCTGAGAACAAAGTGTGGGTGGCAAACAGGTTTTTAGAGAGCTGTGGGCTATTAAAATGCTTTTGTAACAGCCCCCATCCCCTTCATAGAAGCTCGGGTGTCTCACTTCTTTCATGCAGTTGATGTTGTGGTATCGATTCTCCTCCTGAGCTGTCTCATCTCGCAAGGTCCTCACTTCCTAAAACATGACGCATTCAAGTATAATAAGCAGCTGTTTCACATCAGCACTGATTACTGATGAAACAGGATGATGGATGGAGGGATGAATGGATGGAGAGAGAGATAGAGAGATTGTATGTCTGTCTGTCTGTCTAACTCTATCTCAGACAGACAGAAATAGAGAGAGAGAGAGACAGAGAGAGAGAGAGTGATTAAAATATTAGATAGATAGATAGATAGACAGACTGATTAGACAGACAGACAGACAGACAGATAGACAGACAGACAGACAGACAGAGACAGATAAAATTAGGAAGGATACTGTACCTGGTTTAGTTTGGAGCTGTTGCTTTCAAGGCCAGCAGCACAAGTGTCATACAGAGCTTTTTTCTCATCATGCTCTTGAGTAAGTTCCTGTTTTACATATACAAACATTTATAGACATATATGAGTGACTTATGAGTGGTCTTGCTTTGTGGCAAATTAGTTCTCTGTACAATATCACTCTCACTCTCTTGCCAGTTCCAGCCCCTTTCAGAAATAAGCTGTTGCTGGCCCCGCCCCAACCATCCCACGTTTTCCCACTTACCTTTACATTACATTTTACATTTACCACGACACAGAGGCAGGGTTTCCAAACAGACTACACTACATTGGGAGAACGGGGGTGAAATGCAAATGATAAAATAAATAAATAAAAATCACTAAATGGGCAAGCTTTCGTACCCGCCCTGGTTACTTATTTAATTAAAACTATGCTTTTGTGCTTATGCACTGGTTTTATAGCATTTTATTAACACTGTCACCTCACAGAAAGAAAACTGTGGTCTGTGTCGTCTGTAGTACTTATTGCTGCAAAATGCTGAACATGGAAATGTAAAAGTACTAGTTCATTACCTGGCACTGCTGCCGAAGTGGCCTCAGCTCCTTAATTAACGGAGATAGAGCCGTTTTCTTCTCTGCTATTGCCGCATTGAGCTTCTTTACCTAAAACGGGCATAAAGGACCCTGATTGAAATACAGTTCTTTAATGGAAGAATGCATTTGAGGATGTTTAATTTCTCATAAGCATTTTCCTCAATAATGATCAAACAAGAAAGAATAAAAAATGTACATTTATGGATTATCTGTTTGTGTCAAATTTAATTGTTATAAATCGCAGTGTTCTTTACTGTGAGGGTTCTTCAACCAATTAAAACGTTTTGAAGATCCCTCGTACAAACACATTAAGCCAGTTTTTAAAAAGTTGAAAATCTTTTTTGTGGGATGTTTGCCCAAAACCCAGCCAGGAAAACTAGAAGACTAAATTAGCATTAGTACTTTTAAACTGCGTGTTCATGAGCAACTTGTAGCTCCAGAGATGCAGATCAGGTGATCATTGCATTACAGTCTCCTCTGCCTCCTGTTGCTGTAGCAACCACTAGCAGACCGAGTTCCCGTGCAGTTAGAGATCTCATCAGAGAAGCAACTTTCTCCCACGAGTCCACAGTGTGTTCATTAATGAACAAAAACAACTAGCTGCTACAATAAAGAGAAACGATACCGCGCGAGAGGTTTTAAAACTTATGATCTATATAAAGAAATGTTGAATTATCTGCTTACCATCCCGGACATATCGTCTAGAGTGCGACCCTTCATTTCGTCCAGATCGCTCTTGATCGCTGAGACTCTTTCCAGTTCCTCCTGTGTCTCGCTATACCCCGATATCCCCCGCTGAGCCTCCATGGTTTGCTGAATAATGAGAAAGGAAAATAAACTTTGTGAAAATCTACTACTAATAATTTTATTTCTAAAGTTAACGTGGGTATAATGAGTTTACAGGAAAACAGAATGATCGAACAGACACTCAGTCAGGGTATTGAGCCAAGATTAAGTGTAACTGTAACCTGCCCTACAACATTGTCTAATGGAAAATGCCACCAGTGACAGTTCATAAAGATATCATCACTGGTGGTCCATAAATGACTTTCAACAAAAGTTGTTCGGGTCAGAGGGTAATTAAATTGATGACTTGCCTGCCAGGGGGATAAAGGAAAAGAGTCGCAGCTGCCAGAATAACCCACCACAAGACCAGCACTCGTCCAGCATGTAACCAGGGATCAAACACTGTGCTCACAAATAGCACTACTCTTTTGCGTCAGTTGGGCTATCAGCAAGTCCTCTTCTGGGAGGGTGAAGAGGTGTGAAGTCACTTCCAGAAACTTCACCGTTAACACAGTGAAATTTGAATGGGTACAGCTTCATGGTTCAAAGGATGGAGGACAGAACAGCTAGTAACTTTGTTACTAGGCTAGACTGGACTGTTTATTAGGATTTTTAACATCATGTTTTACATCCTTCGGTTACATCTACAACACAAACAATAGTTACACATGACTTTATAAAACACAGTCATGGATAACTATCTATTATACATAAAGGGGAAATACTTGGTTTAGTCCCAAACTACATAATTACTTAACCACAACTCTTAAAAATCTAATATAAAGATTGGCTGAGCGTGAGTACATAAAGGATTACTCAAGTAAATGTAGTATTTCATTAAGTTACTACTCAAGTACACTTTATTAATAGTTGGCGGCAAGTGGCAAGGGTACTGGACTAGTCATCTGAAGGTTGCCAGTTCAACCCCCACCACTGTCAGGTTGCCACTGTTGAGTCTTTGAGAAATAGCCTGGATTGAATATCATCACAACAGTAAGTCACTTTGAAATAGAGTGAGGAAGATGATGAAGATAAGGACCGGTAAACTGTTGTGATGCGGTGCCGGAGATGCATCACAGGGCAGCAACCAATCAGCAGCAAGGAAAAATGAATAATGCTCTCAGACTGGCTTATTTCAAACCTACTACCTCCGATTACAAGTGTATCTATAGTTTTTCTCTGTTTTCACAATTATTTGGAAATTTAGCTGAATTAATGTTAATATTTCTGTTACAAAATGAGTGAATTATATTGTTCTTGGTAGTTTAGAGTTAAAATGCATGACCAATTACAAATTAACATGAAAAAAGCCTTTAAAAACTGGAATTTGCAAATTCCTCAAAATTGGGGGATTCTGCAAACTATCGCTAGTTAGGTTCTAAGGAAGGAGTTTTCCGGTAGCACACCAGCACTGAGATTCTGAACTCCTCGGTTCAAAACTCTGTGTCATCTGGGCGCCATGTAGCGAGCATTATTGAGAGTGCCTGCAGGGCGGGATATCTTCAAAACCATGTGTTAGGACCCTGAGTGGCAGATAGAGTGGTACCAGATGCTGTTGGCTAGCGGTGTGGCGCTGGCGCAGGATCTCCTCTGTCCTCTGCAGAACACCAGACTCGGCTGATAACTCGGCCATTTCTTGCCGCTTCTTTTTATAGGTGATGTTCTTGCCGCGCATCTTGGCAACATAGTGCTTGAACTGTAAAGAATACAGAGTAACAACAAGTGTAAAACCATCGGTCATGATTAAATCTTAATTTTAGATTTTTTTTATTTAGAATACTCTGTGCAGTGAAATTTGTTCTCCACATCTTAACCCAATCTAAATATACTTAGCAAGCAACATCAGAAATCACCCAGTGGGCTGTGTGTCACTTAAAGCACATAGACCTTGTGTCGGAGTTTACACTTTTGTGTATTTTAGGTTGGAAGGGCAGCCAAGGTTGGTGGGATTAAGTGCGACAACAGTGCTGGCTATGGTTGATATGGTTTCTCTTGTTACAAAAGGCTGTCAAGTGACAGTGGATAATTTAGCCTCTAAATGCTTTGATGAGCTTCATAACAAATGATGAGCAACTAAAACAATGATGAGTGATTAAGGCTTGATTGAAAGCAAAGATGGCCAACGGTTAAAATGTGTTCTGGGTTAAATTAGTCTATATTTTTGTTTGATTCAGGAAAAGAGGTTCAGCATGACAAAGACCATCCGTACTGTTATCAACGAAAGGTGCAAAAGCCAATTGAAAGGTTAAGGGTTTGAGTACAGGTGCGGTCATCAGACACTGTTGGCCCTGAACCCTCTCGTGTCCACGGGTGTTATATAATAGCTGACCCCAGCTTCCACACAAAAAAGAATTTCCTGAGAGCTCAAGATTTAATGACAGAGACTGATACCTCAGCGGTCCTATAAGACCTGAATTAAACAGCTATGATCATTTATAACAGCATATGGACGCTAGTATGTAAAAGACAGAGAAGTGTATCCCTTGTAAAGCAATTTAGTACGAGCTGCTTTATTTAGAAGAGTAAAACTACATTGATATGGACAAGGGATTAAACGGGAGATAAAACAGATTCCCTTATCGTTTCTCATCTATTACGAGTAAGTGGTTAAAAACCCAAACAAAAGGGCCCGACTGCATTAAACTGGCTTTCACGTGCTGGTTCAGGATATGGCCCAGCTGCTATTTAAAGACTTGCAGTATTTACATAGATTTACTTAATGTCAGTTTCATTACAGCAGCTATCAGACCCTCTCTGTCCATTTTTAAACCAGTGCTGTGCTATTGTGACCATACATGGGTATACTCCATCCTGGCAGCTCAGACTTAAACATCCTTCTCATTACTGTACGCACACACACACACACACACACACACACACACAATCAGTGTGAGATAGACTCATTGACCTGCGAGTCGCTTTTAGATCCATTCCTTCTTTAAATAAAAATAGCATTTAGTCATAAATAAAGGTAATGTATTTTATGTCTTTATGTCTTTTTGTTCCTAATACACCTAACAGCATCTTAGTGGATTCTGTAACTGTTACATGTCTCACTGCCCTCACTATCTTGTTCCGATACACACCTTATGGATAATGTGGTAGGCATTTAAAACTGGACAAGCTATGGTCAGAAGCATGCCTTATCGAAAAGAGATGATAGGATTGAAAGAATGAAGGGGGTGTGGGTTTATTTTAGCCAGCGGGCCTCTCGGCCTCCTCTGCCTTCCATCTCGACGCACAAGGGCAAGTGGAATCTTTTCATGAACCACTCTGTCAGACAAGCAGACAGACAACAGCAAAGGGGACAGCGAGGTATGAAGACCAGAGAACGAGATATTTCAATGCTGGATGCAAGCTGCATCAGATGGTGGAGTGGCTTCTCCGCTTCCTTTTAACAGAGTTTGCTTCCTTTATTATTTTATTATCATAAACGACTGAGTAGCTGGCACATTTGTACCAATTACATTTTATTCAGGCTCTATCCATTTTCTGACATCTCTCTTGTATTCAGGCTGATTTATTTTTTATTTGATTTATTAGGTTTCAAAATACTTTCCATTAGCAATTTAAAAAGCCATCAATTTGGCTCTTTAGGTAATACAAAGCCAGCCCAGATGATTCTTCCAGGGGTCTCCAGGTCTCGGGTGCCATCCCAGTCACTAGGATGGCCAAAGCGGTGCACTGCAGTGCCATTCCGCCACCCAGATAACTAGGAGGGTTGGGTCAGGATCATCCGGCAGAAAACCATGTTTAATTAATAATGTGGACCACGATCCATTGTGGTGATACCTAACAAGAAAAGCTGAAATGATTCTCATTCACAGTTAAATCATCATCAAGTCATTGCTTATCTTCTCTGACATTTTCTTGTGTTAATTCATTTAGACAGATAAAAGATTTATCTGCATTGCTTCTATAAAATATAGTTTGGAACTGTGCGGCCCAGTTTGTGGGACTTTGACCCATAAACTAAAATTTCTCCAAAGTAATTAAGTCTTTACTTTCAACAGCAAATACTTTCTCACACAAAGACTTTAGAGACAGTGTACAGACAGTAATGGACAATGTACTAGCATTGCATCCTGTAATTTACTGTAATGGTGGAGGTGAAAATCTGCCCTGTACATTTATACTGAAAGTGATTAACCTCGTCTGCATGAATAATCTCGAGTCCTCCCTGTCCCAGAGCCTGATCCTTAGCATTTAGCTCCTTTGTGATGTTAGACAGCTCCTCCCGGGCCTCCTGCAACTCCTCTGCCTTCACCTCCTTCTTCCGTGCTATGATGGAGGCCTAACAGACAAAAAGTGTTGATCTGAATTTGCATCATAACATTAATAAGGAAACCTTTTGGCAAATGCATTTATTTCTGCAAATACACGACAAAGAATGATTGAAAGGGAAAAAAATAACAATATTTTATAATACAAGTCGTAAAAATGTAAAGTTGAAAGAATGGTCCAAACTTCTACCTGCTGTCTATACAAAGTAAAATTGTCATCCATTGGGTCGGACCTGGTCATCTTCTTCTCTATCGCCTGGTTTATCTGACTGA
>JAYDZG010000002.1:12518281-12528589 GCA_034509265.1 Microcambeva bendego
GATGATCAAGGAAATACATTCGGTTCAGTTTTATCACTGGGCGCGAGGTAAAAACACACCCCCATTTAGGACGATCCCTCACAGGGCCTTACCCTCTTCAGATATACTCAATTGTATCTGTACATATTCACTGGCAGCTGAATCATTAGCACTGTTGTGGATTCAAACCTGGATCCACATGGTTGTGGGGTAGAGTAAGAGTAAACGTGCAGTTTTAAGACTTGGAATCAAATGGTAGGCCTATTTCTGAATTATTTGTTTCCTTAGAAGTGAGTTTTGCTTGGAATCAACTCCTATGGATGACATTTAGCAGGTGTGAATGTGCAAAACTTCATTTTATTAATTTATTTTCATTTCATTTATATTCTAAAGTGATCTACAATTGTGACCGACTACAACGCAAGAACTTAGGGTTAAGGGGATTAATTGTGGCAACTTTGAAGAGACGGGCTTGAACTACCTCTGTTCTTTCTGTCTGTATCAGAATGTTCTTGCTACAAGATTACACCTGTCTCTGTGAAACTACTTCGTAAGCAATCAAAACCATGACAAATCGAAAGAATCATTAAGGTCTCTGTGTTGATAAAAAAATTTGAAAATTCTAACAGGGATTATTGACCAATAAACACAAACATTGATGTTTTAAGGAAGATAAGGGCCATGCAATGGATAAATCGTTTCCATTTGTTTGGTTGGCACTGTAATTCCAGTCTGGTGAAAAACTTCTAAAAAGAGAAAAAGATAAGACGCTGTAATGAGTCTTATATGGAAAAAACCGCAAAATGATGATCATTTAATCCAATATATTTCAATTGGTTATTTAATATATTTATATTTCACAAAATATATTTTGTACTAAAGAAATGTGATCCCTTTCCCTCTCACAGTGTTTATAGATGCAACGAAAAACCTTATCTAGCAATAAACAATGACTTTCATTAACCTAATTAGATGGTTAATGTGATGTGCTAGATGCCTGTCAGAGCAGAAACAAAGAGGAAGGATTTTTATGCGATGGATGGCCAAGAGCACTTGCAAAAATCAGTGAAATGAACAAAGACAATCTGCTGAATCCTTTTTTATTTGTCAGTGAACTTTCATTCGTTTTTTAATTATTACTATTTACTAAGATTCATTATTACTATTAATGTGGCAGCTCCCATTCCACATTAATAATTTGATATAGTTTTAACACTGGATGCCCTTCCTGACTGTTTATCCGGGCTTGGGACTGGCACTACACTGATTTGTGCATCCTAGTGGCTAGGGTGGAACCCATCAAGCCATAACACAGAGATTCAAACCAGGGACTTCAGACTCTTGATGCTAATGTGCAGTGGAATATATGACTAATGCTAGTCAGCCTGTCCATGATTTCTGATCGATATCTTCAGACTACAAAAGCTAGAAGATAATCAGCAAAATCGAACATTGGACAGAAAAATGTAATGCCACTATGTGCAATGTCATTTCTTTGATTTATTAAGATTAAATAAATCACCACACAGATTACACAATGAATAAAATAGTTTATTGATTAGCGAGAGTATTAAAAACCGAAGTTAGCAAAAATAAATGTGCACAAACGTGAGTTTAACAAATATATTAAGTAAAAGAGTAAGAAAGCTTTACAACTTTACTAAGGCACATAATCAAGAAAAAGTATAAATGGCAACCCAATAGAATGTACTGCAGTGTCTCTGCTGTCCTTCAGCTAAAAGTATGACATATTATCTGTAAAAAACAAAAAAAGAACAGAAATAAAATTGATCTTGTAAAACGAATTGCTTTGCTTTCTCAGATCAGATCAGCTTTTAGCAACCGCTCAGAAAATCCAGGAGTAATGCTGTCAGAATGAAGTCAAATAAATCAAACATTTCTCAGCAACAGAGTTAAAATTTCCCTCTCATCCCATACCAACAGGTAAATGTACCTCCAAGTACAAAAAGCCACTGGACAACACAGTACGGCTACATATGAAATGAAGTGAATACATGTGGTGCTTTGAATTCGATTTTAATATTTTAAACTGCACATTAAACAGCTTTATTTCCAGATTCCACTAAGATTTAGACATTGATGCCAGTAGACCACCATCACAACATTAATTAAAAAATAAATGAATGAATTGAGTATTCTCAATCTCTTTGTGAGGTCAATAAGTATAGTTGAGAGTGCTCACACGATTGGTTAAAACTGAGGGTGTTATAATCATTGACGAGCACAGATCTAGTAACGCCTACTGTGATGATACAAGGTGAACGAGTCAGAAGCTGTGACTGAAGATGAATGAACCATATTTAATGCCTTGAAGCAAGAGGCGTGAGGAAGAAAGTCTTGCTGAAAATCAGAGATCAAAGACAAAAGTTCTGGACCTTTTCGACTTAAAATAAAAATAGTAATTGTCGTAAAAATCTTACATGGCATCACTGCAGCTGAAAAATGTAGCCGATGGTTAAATCATATTACAAACGCTTAGAAATGGTCATGCTCCGCTTCGAAAAGCCAAACTGATGGTTTAAGTCCATTTGAATCATGCAAAGTTACATACTTTGAATCCCTCAATCCCTATGATTAAATTTTAAGAGATTTTTAGTAGACTCACCATCGGGCTCTGAATCACTGTCCACCAGGGCTGGAATGCGCACCAGGATCTGCCTGTTGTCCCTCTGTACAACCAGCTGCAGCTTCCCACGAGATTTTTCAATCAGCCTCCCCGCATCATTCAGAGACAGATTCTCAGTCACAGTCCCATTTATCTAATGTACACCGAAACATGTTCAGAGATGACTGGCTTGAAAAGACCATAGAGATTTATTCCTAAAACAATGAACTAGAAGGCTGAAAGAGATTTTAAGCAAAGAAAAAGAAAGACAGAAACACTGAAAGCCAATTTTAGAAGACGGCAGTGCTGGAATCCAGAGGTATTGGATTTAAATCAAATCAAGGTTTGTTTGTCACAGACATAGTCATACAGGGTACACCCGGCAGTAAAATGCTTTGGATTACAGCTCTAGTAGGCTAACATTATTTGCTGCTGCACCGCCCGAGCACCAACAATACTTAATTTTAACAGTATTTAATACAGACCTTATTGAAAGCATTTAATTTCAAATCATAATTGTATGCTATGGCTTCCCCCATCCTACAATGTCATTAAAATAGCAGTAAAAAAGAGGCTGCAAGAGCTTCTCCTTTTTTAACTTAAAAAAAATCATACAGAATACAAACTAAAAAAAAATACAGAATTATCCATAATGGACCATAACTCTTAGAGGACAGTTTCTTCTAGTTTCAGAAAACTGCTGCTGTTATCAGTTATCAACAGGCCAAAAAATCAGGAAAGTAAAACATTTTCGAGGGACAGTTTCATTTTAGGAATTGACAACATCTTCCAAAAAACAATTTTTAATGCCGTTTTCATTTTAACCACGGCTTTACCATGATCAGGGAGCTATACATTAATATACCCTAGACAAGAACAGTTATCCATACATTCCCTATGTACATGTCTCCATGTGGACAAAAATGAAACAAAAATGAAACTTAAACAAGCTAACCAAAGACAGAATCTGCTAAAACAGACCAGTGACTAAATTGAAATACTGGCTTCTGATGGATTAAAACAGAACTTAATCTCTTATAGAGGTTAAAGTCATTCTAATGTTGGCAGGTGTGACAGGTACCTTGAGGATGATGTCACCCTCCTGCAGACTTCCATCTCTGGCAGCCAGTCCAGTGCTGGTCATCTCTTTAATAAAGATCTGGCTTCCCAACCGGAGACCATACTCTGTAAAATATAATATGTATTAAGTATGAATAAGGGGGATTAAGGATGGGCAAAAAAAATCATAAAGCAATACTTATACAAATAGTATATACAAAATGAAACACTGCAATTGGATCAATTGTAATAAAAAGTAAACAACTGTTGAAAAAAGTTAAACAGAAAAAAATTATTAAAAAAAACATAGTACAATGATCCTGAAGAATTCACCTAGAATTAACTCAAAACTTTAACCAACTTTTATAATTGAATTAGAAATGGTGAGGGCAGGAAGCACCATCCAATTTCCACCTTGTTGGACGCCAAAGAAGCTTTAAGGGGAAGAAGATTTTCATGTTATGACGATGTGAAGCAGTGGTGCATCAGTGACTATGCGCTCAACTAAAAAACATTTGTTGCTGATGGCATTAAAATAAAGTGATTGTTTTTAATGTGACACTAATATAATTCTGCACATCCCTATCTGACCTCGACTATAGTGACCTCGCTTACAATGACCTACAAGGACCAGAGAGTACACAGCCTGGGGAAAGCAGGATCACAGTCCAGCAAATAGCCAGTGACTGAAAGCCAATTAAATGGAACCAGAATAAAGAGTATTGACCGCTGAAATAGTTTTCCATGCCCCACAGATCTATCAGCACTGTAGAAACAACTGCACCAGAAAAACACCTTCGTTTTTGTTATTTATAATCCATACAGCACATATATGCACATCAGATCTACTCACACAACGTCTTTTGACTTTTGCATTCAAAAATTGCATACAAGTGTGCATTCCCAAGCATCCCAAACAAATATATCACAGCAAAGATCTTCAAACTTTTACATATCTGACATAAAAGGGTAGTTTTGGGGATTCATTTTGACTTTAACTGTCTTTAATTCAGGTTATATGGGTACAACTGAAGGCAATTATAGAATTAAATGGCCAGTGAGAATATGTTTTTATTATATATCATATATAGAGCATGATGAGATAAAAATCTTATTTAATGTATTCCAGTGCATTGCTTGTAGTTTTCTTTGATTATTCGTAATGGCTTTTGTCGCCTCACAGCAAAAAGGTCCAGGGTTTGATCCCCAGGCTGGGTGGTTTGGGTCCTGTGTTGGAGTTTGAATGATCTCTCAGTGTCTCCGTGGGTTTCCTCTGGGTGCTTCGGTCTCCTCTGGCAGTCAAAAACATGCAGGCTGGTTAATTGGAGACACTGAAATAGGATGCACAAACCAGTGCATTGTAGTGCCGGTAAAGAGCCCGGATAAATAAGAGGGTCGCGTCAGGAAGGGCATCAGGCGTAAAAAACATGCGGACGATGATCTGCTGTGGCAACCCCTACTGGAAGCATTATGGAATCAATTGTACTGACTAAACCTTGGGTATGTCTGGGTTAAATCTTCACAACAACATAGTCATCATAATAATAATTATTATTGTCCTTATCATTTCAGCAAACCTATTTGTTTATTCACTTAAATATATATTTTTAGTTTGGGTTTATTAGTAAAAAGGTTAAAGGGAAGCTGTAGCAAGGCCCTTAACCCTCATTGATCAGACTGTATACTGCAACTGTACTTTAAGTCGCTTTGTATAAAGGCGTCTGCTAAATGCTGAAGATGTAAATTATATGTTTTCTTCCTCAGTACATTAGATTTTTACAGATATTAAATTAATAATAAATATTCTAATACTGGCCTGACCTTTAATCCAGCACAAGTCAATTATTTAAATACTCCAATTTGCCAACCTCCCTTGGTGTGCTTTCAGGCCAGATAAACCTTTGCGAGTTAAAAAACCAGTGGCCTTCTCCCCTAAAGCTGAAATCAAACACAGCAGGGCTACATGCTATGATGAGCTGGTTACAAGATGAGATGAGACAAGGCGCTATAAGTGAAATCACAAGTTGTGATCTTTTCGTGACAAGTGCTCTGCCATGAAACTCTAGACCAGCTAAAGGAATCTTAACCCGGATAAAGAGAATAAAAAATGGTTTGTAAGATTGTGAAGATTTATTTTATAGAACTGGTGCTTATGAATAAAAAGCTGGGCTAATTATCTGCATGGTTACACTACTGCACTGTATTTCTCCAACAACCGATACAACTCACAAAGTATGAATATAAAATATGTCAGATCTAATACTGGCTTGTTAAACTGTAATATCTCTAAATGATGAGCACTATAACTATATGTCTCAGTTTCAGCAATCAATGTAATAAGTTCGAAGTGTGCGTTAGTTACCATGCTGAAGTGCTTCAAATCTAAGGGCTTTTTGACCAAGAGAGTGATGTGTCAGATGACCTGGCCTCTACAATCTCCTGACTAGAGATGTTACAAGAACAAATGAGTCGGTTCTCGTTTCCTGTGGTACCAGAGGTACCAAAGGTTTCACAGATCTCCCAGACCATACAAAGGCACCATAGCGCTAATAAGCAGAGAAAGCTAAAACTATAACACTAGGAGGAATCAGATGCCTCGTTCCCTTGCTGTTTAACTAGACAGCTGTTTAACTAGTGAGAGTCCTATTAAGTCATCGCTTTATAAATCAGGTTATTTGAACGGTCTATCTAGGCAGCGATTACCAATTCAAACCAATGGGGCCAGCGTTAGCTACAAACGGCTACCGAATGCTTAAACTACACTGTCGAGCTCGGAATTACATTTGTACAACTTTATACACATTAAACGATCATTTATTACCACTGAAAACCACTTATTTCCTGTCCTACCTGAATGAGTGAACATCTGATGCTGACTCTGCACTGAATAAAGCATTTCTATTTGAAAATGACTTAGTAGGCAGGATTATAAGGCACCTAGGATTTGGAACAGCTACTTCTCTGCAGCACACTGGATGACGTTAAATGCGTCTAAATAGAAATGCAAAGGCTAAATCAAAATAAAGTTGGTTTTCTTATTTGCACAATATAGTTTTGAAAAGATGGGGTGTTAGTCACTTCTTAATCAATCAAAAAGGAGGTTAGCATCAGTATAGAGGAAGCGTATTGCAAAAGAGTAATTTGAAAAACCCATATTCCTTCCCGTGATTGTCTACAGAGGTCATATTGTTTTTAACTAAGCCTTTATATGCTTCTGTAACTAATAAATGCGGCTAGGGCTGAAACTATTCCTCAAGTAATTCAATTACTAAAGATAAAAGACACACATTTTTCACATCAGAGTCTCGTTTAAAACAGCTCGCTGTATATAGTCACATCCAAAATCACATCCTTAAACAGTACATAACCGTACAGAAAACTAAAGGTGACGTTTATGTATTATTGTTTATTATTATTTATGCCTTAGTTTCAGGCCGCCTGTATACATCTGAAAAGTAATTACATTTATTTGGGCATTTCAAAAATGTCATATGTATTAATTCCTTTATTAAAGCAGGAATAATCAATATAATAATCAATTACAAAATAATCAATAGCTGCAGCTCTAAATGTGGCTAATGTTTGTGTGGGCAAGATCGTTTTGGCCATACAGTGTATGTTGTGTTTTAAAATTAATTTAATCATTTTCTCTGGTTAGGGTCATGGTACGTCCCAACATGACTCAGAAAGACATCAGTCCACCTCAAAGTTTCACACATTCGCACGTTCACCAACTTGGAATTTCCGGGCAATTAAGAGTAGGTCACAACATTCTGCATGTCGTGATAGGTGGAAAGAAACAGAACCAGCCAAGTTAACACAAACGAACCTAAAGAGAACATGCCAAGCTCAACACAGACGAAACTATGCGATGATCAAACACTAAATTGTGCCGGGCTACACAAAAAACTGAATCGATGTAATTTAAATCATCTCACCTTCATTGGGCCGGTTCTTCACAAGCATGACATTGATGGGAGGCTCCAGTGGCTCCAGGTTGTCTCGGCCGTGCCGCCTGATTGGCGATGGCGAGTCCTCATGTAAGCGATCGCGACTGTAACTTCGGATCACCTGGTCCTCTGAGCGTGGGTTGTATCTCTTCGAGTCATAGCCTGCTGCAGGGCTGTTTCCTCTCCCATACCCACGGCTCTGCTGGTAGCGAGGCTCAGGGCTGAGGCTTCGATCCAGGCTCCGGCCTCGGCTCCCGTCCCTCCGGTAGCTCCTCTCGGGACTCGCCAGTCGCTCGGTGCTGCGACCCCGACTCCGGTAGTCTGGCTCCAGAGTACCACTGCGGCGTGGGTAACCCAGCCCACCGTTGCCCCTGGGGTAGTCAGAGGGGTAGTCTGGGTCACTTTGTGTGCTTCGGTTGTCTTCAGGGTAGTAGCTGGACAGGTTGTAGTCACGGCTGTCCCTGTCTGGGGACGGAGGACGCTTGAGGACAGAAACTTTGCGAGGTCTTTTAACTGTCTGTAAAAACAAAATGAATCTAGCATTAACAACAAATGTAGTTAATATATATAGTTGAATTTATTTAGTTTCATCACATGAAGATCTTCAGCTTAAAGCTTCTTTGAGTGCCCAAAAAGTGTAAATAAGATGGAGCTACATCCAGACTATAAGCTTTCTCCTCCCACCTCCCAGTTTTCAAATACGATATAAAAGTGCAAACTTGTTGTAGATCAATCACAGATGATTGTGCCTACACTTTAAATTGATGTAAAGACACAGTGAATGAGTTTGGCATAGAGCAGACATACAGCCACATCATTATGAAGGAGCTTAATAGACATCTTAGTGTTGTGATGATTTGAGTAAACAATAATAAACAGAACTCAATTCTCCTTCGATCTAGACGTGTTGTGTGTGGTAGATATTTATATTCTCAGTAGTGATTTTTTCCCAGCGTTTTACTTTTACAGTAATTATATAAGTACATATGTTTGTTATTGGTGTTATAGCATCACAGCTTGATACAAAAGTTTGACTCCCTTGGCATAGAAGTCCTGCACAAAGCCCTGACCTCAACCACACAGAACATTTTCAGAATGAACTGCATGAACCGTATGCTTTCATCATTTTCACAAACATAAAAACATACAGAACAAACAAAATAAGGGGAAAAACCTGATCTAAGTGATTTTAATCTAAGTGATTTTAATCTAAATGATTTTAATCTAAGGGATTTTAATCTAAGGGATTTTAATCTAAGGGTTTTTAATCTAAATGATTTTAATCTAAATGATTTTAATCTAAGTGATTTTAATCTAAATGATTTTAATTTAAGTGATTTTAATCTAAGTGAGTTTAATCTAAGTGATTTTAATCTAAGTGAGTTTAATCTAAATGATTTTAATCATTGCTTGGTTGTTGGTTCAGGTTCAGATAGGTCCGAAACTACCAAACTGAGATTTTTCAAGGGGACAAAAAATAGTACCGATATTAATACATATTATATAAATTGTAATACATATTAACACAACTACATAAGTACAGCTACAATATCATAATAAACATTTTTTACAATTGTCGTGAGCATAAAAGCTTCACAGTTGATGGTGGTGTGAAATTCTGTGTGTTTTCTTGAAGTCCTAATTGGAGGCACACAATTTGGCAAAAATCATGTAAATCATTTCATTTAACTTACTATTTTGGCCACTTTTCCACATTTTCGGAGCTGCTGCACAGCAAAGGAATGAGGAACGTTCTCCATGGGGATGGTGTTGACCTGTATAACCCGGTCGTTTTCACTGCCAAATAATAAAACATAATTTCATATATACATTAAGACTGTGAACCAATGAAACAAATTCAGCTCTATATATGTATAAGGACTCGTCGGATTTTAACATCTTAAGTTTTACACTTTGGTTACATTTATGACAGGACAGTTAACTACAGAAGGATCATCAGTTCAGGTCTTTAATGTTAAACACAGTCATGGACAATTTAATGTTAAGATGAAACGATAAAATAATAAACACAAAGATGGAATACTTTTCTAACCATGTTAACATTTTAAAATGCTATTTGTATGTACACAAACGAGTCCTTTTTATTCTAGAAGTGACCCCTTTCTATCCAGCAGCTAGTGCTGGGTGGTATTGGTGGCTTATTTGGTATAATGGGTTCAGTTCCTTTGACAGTATGAATTTTTCAATACCAACCCCCATTGGCTACAGTAGGCAGCAAATCATATAATACTGCTCACCACTAAAAGTGCTATGGAGTGTTGTGCATATTAAGTACAGCTAAGAAGCATATGGGTGGCATGGTGGCTTAGCGGGTAGCAGTGTCACCTCACAGCAAGAAGGTCCTGGGTTCGATCCCCGGGTGGGCGATCTCGGTCCTTTCTGTGCGGAGTTTGCATGTTCTCGCCGTGTCCGCGTGGTTTTCCTCCGGGTACTCCGGTTTCCTCCCACGGTCCAATGACATGCTACCAGGTTAATTGGAGACACTGAATCGTCCTGTAGGTTTACCCAGCCGTGTAGCTAGCCCGGATAAATGGGGAGGGGTGGAGAAGGCAATGGCAAACTACTCCACTATCATTGCAGAAATACTTCATGGATCGATGATCAATCAAGTGACCGAGAGTCAGTTGTGACTAATGGATAATCATCATCAAGTACCATATACAGCACAACAGA
>JAYDZG010000002.1:12596183-12609779 GCA_034509265.1 Microcambeva bendego
TGGATCCTCACTCATGTATTTTTTCCACCTTTTCTTACCACCTACCTGAGTTACAACAGTGCTCTGACTCTGTCATTTCTTTGTGCCTATTTTGCACAAGAATTTTGTGTTGTCTGTGATTGTGTGTCGGTGGACTAAGTAGTGCTTAGTGCCATTTTTTGTTCCTTCCACTTGTTTGTGCCACCTGCTAGGAACGGACCATGACTCTATCTGCCTGCTCGTGAATATTTTCACAGCGAACCAGAGTCAGCAGGGAGTTTCAAGGATGCAACCCCTGTCAAATCCATGGGCATATTTACAGTAACCCTGCTGGGCACAAGCTCTTCCACTGCCGTGCATGTCCAGTTGTGTTATTAACTTGCTCCCATGTACAGCTATCCCCAGGGAAGGTTGTTCTCCCTGTCCGCCCCTGAGGAAAAGGCAGACGATGTGTACAACCTAAACGGCCTTCTTTCTTGCCAGCCTGCTTGGGCTTTTGGGTGGGTCAGTGTGTTCTTGCAAGTCTAAACAAAATTACCACCACGGACAACCACATTCTGCCTCTAATGAATTCAGCATTTGAATCATAGCAGACTTCTGTTTTTACCAGCTTACATTTACATCACACATAGGATTTGACATGCATTGGAGGAAAAGCAATGTGTTCATCTATCTGGACAATGTTGTTATTAACGGGAGGATTCTTGACAAACATGTAGCTCATGTCAGGCGTATCCTACAGCTGCTCCTGGAAATCCATCTGCATGCCTCTTGAAAATCCCAGATTTTCACTATCTCTGTGACCTTTTGTGGCTTTGTCATATTCACAGGCTGCCTGCAAATGGATTCAGACAAAACCAAGGCCATCACTGAATGCCCCAAGTCTGGTGCTTTTTGAAATGTACTAATTTATTCAGGCTGTTCATCTGGGACTTCAGTACCTCAACACACTAACTAACAAGACCTCTGGTAGTTTTCTACAGATGCCTAATAACCTTTTAACCAGCTAAAAATGTACAGTGATAGCCACAGTGCTTAAACTGCCCAGCTCCATCTCTGTAATTTTTTATGTAGATGCCTCATAAATAGAGCAGTCTTGTCTCAATGTGCAGAGCGCAATAGCCGACATTTTCCATGCATATTTCTTTAAATGCCTTTTAACAAGATACATTGTGTTGGAGTCAAGCAATAACGATCACTCTTAAAAAGTTTAGGCTTTGGGTAAAAGGAGATAAAACAATTCCCTGTCTGGGCAATCCAGAAGAAGTTGGGTCCTATCTCCACCATGTGAAGTTGGCCATGTTTTTGGTTAGTTCAACTTCTTAATGTCATATCATCCTGAAATGAGCTTAACTAAGCCAGAACCCCTCTTTGAGACTGTACAGAAGGGTACACCTCCCCCATCTCAGGTCACCCTGGGGCCAACCAAAAATAGAATAATTTTGCAGATTCTGCAGAGATTCTGGTGGCCTGATGGGAATTTCCCAATCTATTTTCACATAATTGAAAGCATATAATTTAGGCATAAAGTTGGAGACATATAATAGCAATGTTTGTTTATGGTGTAGTTATGTAAACCTAATGTAGGTCATTTCCCACAATTTATACTAGAATTAAAAAAAACTTCCCCCTTTGTTTCTTTTAATCTGTCTCTTTTTACCCAAAATAAATGTCATGTGCGTGCACCTTTCACATCAACACCACATACAATTGCCGAGGCTTGTAGCAGCCCACAGACACCCACAGAATTAAACACACTGGGTAACATCCTCACAAACTCTAAAACAATGCGAAATAATTTGCTCAGTATCGTCAGCAAAAGTTTCAAACACGTCCCAACACAAAACACAGAGCATCAGACAATGAACATTTCTGAGAGAGTGAGAGAGAGAGAGAGAGAGAGAGAGAGAGAGAGAGAGAGAGTAAAAGTGAAGAATTGAGAATTGAAGTTGCTCATTTCCTCTGAATTCAGAGGAGGGGGAGCCACTACCTTGCCATCAACCCAGCAGAAGCAGATGTTGCTGGAGGTGCTGAGGATGTCCGTGATGAAGCCTGAGATTCCCAGACGCATGGTGAAGAAGTCCAGGTGATACAGATAGAAAGAAAGAAAAACTACAGAAAGGGTCAGAGGAGTCACTGAGAGTATAGAAGTGAGGAAGGACGGGTCTGGTTCCTCTGGTGTCAAAGAAGATTGTGAGGAAGGCAGTGATGAAAGATGAGAGCGAAGAGAGAGAGAGGGAGGAGAGTGAGGGAGAAAGGAGAGGAAGTGTAAGAGACAGGAGAGTGAGAGAAGCAGGCTCGTGAGGGAAGAACGGAGAGGATGTGTCAGAGAAATAAGAGAGAGAGAGAGAGAGAAGTGTGAGGGAGGAGTGTGAGGGAGGAGAGGATTTGTAAGAGACAGAGAGGGAGGAGAAAGAGAGAAAGATGATTTTTCACCTATTTGTGGTTGGACCTGTCCAGTGCGCTGTTCCCTGTCCAACAGGTGTAATCCTGAAACCAGTCACCTTAGAGAGATACTCTCACATACACACAAATAACCCCTTCGAATTTAGAGCTACACAACCGGGCGCCCACATTTTCTTCTCTTTCCCCGTGTAGGACCAGTAGGATGAACAATATGCAGTTAACATATTCACACTTTCTTCTGCTCTCACTCACTACATGTGCCATATATCCAACTGTGAAGAATCTGTGACCTTGTTACTTCCCACCATTATACACCATTTATAATGAGTCGTATATTGTGTTCACCAGTAAGATTAGTGTAATGTTTTTTACCCTATATAATATCCCACAACTCCAGGCCCATAACTCTCAGTTGCTCAGAATCATGTTCATTCATAACTGTAAGTCGCTTTGGATATAAGTGTCTGTTAAATGCTGAAAATGTAAAGTTTGGGCACCCCGGTACAAATTCTGTTGCTTTCTTAGCTTTAAGAAAGTAAAGACAAAATCTGCAGTTTTCACCTTGTTACCTCGTATTTGATTAATGTAAAAAATAATTAGTATTTACAGCTCTTAGTATTTACAGTTCATAGTCAGCATTTACACACCAGTACACCAAGTGGCAGATATTACAGCTTGCGAATGCTCTGTGGAAATCCATTTTAACCCTCTTTCAGAATAGTTCTGACAAAATAATGGCTATCTTGCATGTACAGGATTTTGAAGAACTTATAATATCTCATGTTCTTTTTACTGTCATTACTGCAGAACAAGCCAAAAACTGTTCACCCAAATATATAGGACATCACTCTCTTTTTAAAGAGCTTAACTGACCTGGACAGCAAAATTTAAAAAAAACATTCTAGCGTAATGCCTTAGTGAAAAGATGTAGTACAGCTAAGCCCTTGAAATGTGAGAGATGTGTGCTGGAGGGATATCAGTACTCAGAATCCCTGGTAAAATGTGCAAAAAAACAGACATGTTATGTCACATGGTCATATGTAGCATGTAAATGCGAATAATTCCATCTGCTCCCTTTAGGGGTCCCCACAGTGGATCATGTTCCAAATTATTGATTTGGCAGAGTTTTACCCTGGATACCCTTCCTGACAAAACCCTATAATTTATCTGGCTCCCAGTCGACCAGTGGCAGTGCAGAGATTCAAACTGGGGTGTTCAGACTCTTGGCACTGGTGTGCTAGTGGAAAATCCCGCTGCTCAGTCTGGGTGCTAACATCTGGCTTGAATAAGAACAAATAATGTAATGTCAGAAATGTAGATTTTAATTAATGAATAAAACAACTCTAGTACAAAGTTGCATCACTACTGTATATTAGAGATGTGTCAGAGCTGCATAACACCAGTGATTAAAGTAAATTATTTATTCATTATTTGACCTGGTGTGTTTATCAAGTTAGCGTTTTTACTGATAAACAAGACACCTTCTTATTTGTGCTACCACACTGTTTCTTGGGAGTTTACTTCTCTTCCAATTTAAAGAAATTGCATTATACATCCGTTATCACAGAGAACATTCAGTATCTGTGAACACACTAAGCCTCAATACCTGAATATACCATATTATATAAAAAATTTTCTTGTCTATTTAGTCATTATAGGTAACTTACAGTTCAATCTCTAGTAAAGTAGCTTAGGCAAAAAAGGCATGAAATATTTTCACAGCTCGTAGAGATTATGTGTATCTAAACCAGATTTTTTATTTCAATATAAAGAATAAAATATCATGGCAAATGAGGAGGTCAATGTAAATGATCTAATCACAAATTTAGATCCCTTATCATCACAAATCTGCAAGCTTGAATTTTAAAGGTGCAACACCTATGATCAAGAGGTCAATAAAACACACTGACACAAAGTCTACCCCACTCTCTGGATCAAACATTTCCTATTGTTGCTTAAACAACAATGTAACTAAATATATAAAAAACACATTCAGCAATTTTCTGTAAGCATGTTAATCTCCTGATAGCTGATAGAGATGCCAAAAAATATTGTAACTGGCATTAATAACAACATCACATACCAATAATCATCATGCTGGTAAAAAATATCAGACATGAATAGACACAATGGTCCTAGTACACTAGCCCATAACTGCTGAGACATGGGGAGACATGAGCCAGGCATCTTCATGGACATGAAGGCTAGTATCCAAGAAGGTGGCCAAAAAACATTATTAGGTACACTCTCAATGCCACCCTCAAGCCCATACGTAAGGAAAGGGATCCAATATTAACTGTCATTAACCATAATTTATACATCATCTGTACATTTTTTAAAAATGAAAGACTTACTCATGTATCTTCCAGAGTTTTCGCTGAGGGGGAAGAAATTCCCATTTGTTAAGGGGAACGATACCAAGGGCCATCTGCATCAGTGGAAAAAACTTCTTGTACTTCATCTTCAACTCTCAATCTAATCTAAATGTCTAATTACCCATCTGTTTTGTATCTCTTCCATTATATCAAGCCATTTGTATCTATTCTACTGTTGTTACTCTAGATATGAAAACACATAAAGAACAACAGAATGGCAAATTTCCACACTCATCTCAACTTCACAATTAAATATAACTACATTCTTTGGTATCCAGCGTATTTAAGATCAGAGATCGTGAACGTCACTCTTACATAATTCGGACATGACATTATACAAATTAAATTGAACCAGGAAGGGGGGTGAGGGTAATAGTGGTACAAAGCCAGTATAGATCATGCTCACTCCCTGTAATCCCACAGCATTAAGCGGCCATTTCGGTATTTAACAGCTGATAACCTAACCTTTACTCAGCTCCATATTCTACCAGTTAAAAGAACCACACGTAACAATAAAAAGCCAAAAAAATTCTAATATTTGGACTCCCATTTCTGTTACTAAAGAAATATACAGATAGAAAATATTCCAACACACATAATCTAATGTCAGTGTAGCAGATTTAAAGGGCTTTGTGCCAGCTTAAGCTTTGAAAATGAAATGATTCAAGTGAAGCTTTTTTAAATAGATTACATTATGTACCACCAGTAGGACAAATCAGGATTTCATTGTCAGTGAACTGTAAAGGGAGACAAACAGGAAAATCCAACCAAGAAGTCAAATACCATTACATTATAACAATTGAAAGAGCTGATCAATACATTTATCAATATATCATATATAATTAAATGATGATGATGATTATCCGATTAGTCGCAGCCGACTCTCGGTCACTTGATGGATCATTGATCCATGAAGTATTTTGCCAATTATAGTGGAGTAGTTTGCCATTGCTTTCTCCACCCCTACAGGATGATTCAGTGTCTCCAATTAACCTGGTAGCCTGTCTTTGGACTGTGGGAGGAAACCGGAGTACCCGAAGGAAACTCACGCCGACATGGGCAGAACATGCAAACTCCGCACAGAAAGGCCTGAGATCGCCCCAGGGGATTGACCTCAGGACCTTCTTGCTCTGAGGTGACAGTGCTACACATTAAGCCACCGTGCTGCCCGACATGAGAATAGATCATTTTAAATGAATAATTACAGTGTTTATATCACCAAAATCCCTAGCGGTGCCCATTTCCATATATGTGAAGATGAAGCCTTTCATAGGAAATTATTCAATTATTATTTAAAGTGGAATTTAGAAATCCTATTTACTTCTATTTCCTTATCTGCAATATAATAACTCATAGAGCCAACTAAAGTTCCCAATATCATACAGAGGAAGCCGGGTTTTACCACAAGCCAAGCTTTTCTTGATGTTGGTCCAGTGTTTTTCTTTTTTTTTCCAAGACATGTGCCTTCATCCAAACCACAATTACTTTCAGTTACGATTCTTTACATTGATTCTCCACAGTGACTCTCCTGAATGATTCCCAAGAGTGATTCCACAGTATATACATTGATTTTGTCGTTTCGCTTCCATGATTCTCCACAGTGATTCTTCTCTGCAGTGATTCATAATAAAGTGATTCCTGGGTTCATTGATTCTTAGCAGTGATTCCCCAGATTGATTCACCCCAGTGAGTGGTTATTCAATGATTCTCTATATTCAATGATTCATTTTTCCTCCCATGATTCTCAGCTGTGGCTTCTGTATATATTGCTTCTTTACAGCAATTCAGTTATTTCCTATTGTGATTCTCTGTCAAGGGTGGATCATTATTTTAAAATATGGGGGATATTTGTACTGATTTCCCCATTTGCTTTAACCAGAGGCTTGATTTTGAGCTTTACCCTCAGTACTATAGTCGTCGTTTTGTCCTCACAGAGGACGCACGGTGTTCCCCTAAAAACTTTTTGGTAGCTTACCTGTTTTGAATTAAAATCTTTATTGGCAGCATCGTTTGGTTTGTTGTCCTTTTATTGAGGGAGAAGTACGACCCGGGGGAGGTTGGATCTTGGAGATCGATTGTAAGCCTGGAGAAGCAATCAGTGTAAAAGCATTCTCTGACAAATGGGGATGCGGAGTGTTATGCAACATTTGCTCCGCACATTAAGCGAACCTTTGCTTCACTTGGGAACTACACTAATGAAAGGAACTAACTTTCATTTCTGAAATCACCACATTTTTTGATTCACAGCTAAATGAGGATTCAAATCTGTGAACATTTTTAGGATCTGCATAACTTAATCTGTGCAATGTGCTGCTTGTTTATCAAATCTAAGAGCTCAAATTAAATTTGTGTGACTGAAATTATTTATCTAGCAGTTATTTGTTAATTAAGTAGACCGTCTCAGTTTTAGGGTCTGATGTTCTCCTGTTTGGGGTTCGATGTTGTCTCTTTTGGGAGATGATGCCCTTCATTTCAGGGCCTGATGCCATACTTGACATCAGCCTTTTTTGGTTCTGATTTTCAGTGTCTTGTCCCTTTTCTCTGCTCACGTTCCAGTTGACTGGACTTTATGTTTATTTCAAAGGTTATGATTATTTTAAAATAAGATTTCCAGAGGCGTGCGGCGCTGCATCAGATGTTTATCTGTGATGAAGATCTATTGAATAAACGTCGTTATTCTTTAGTGCGGCGGACGGGACTGGTAATGGGGTCTCGCTCGTGGTTGCAGTACGGCAGAGGCTGGCTGGCTGCTGCTGTGTGACGGGCACCATTAATCTTTCTTTTCTCTCATTTCTTTCTCTCGTCTCTATCCACACAGTGGCGGATTATTTTAGTCTCATATACACTATACAGACAAAAGTATTGGGACACCCTGTCTAGTGAATTTATGTGAATCTCATTATGTAACTTTCATTAAAATATGGATCAGAGCACTTGGTGTAAATCTCCCAGCTGAAGTTACGACCTCTGCTGGCTGATCAATGGCACTGCACAGATGGGGGATAACGGAGAATTACATGGGTAATACGGATCTCCAGTTTTTTTTTATTTCTTATGAGGAGCACACGTCGATGATGCATACTCACTTCCCAAAAGCTGGTGAAAACGCGTGCTGTTCTTCAAAAAGCCCCACAGTACTTGAACAGAACTGGTTTAAGAACCAGAGTTTTGTCTGTCAGTATTCTAACACACTCTTCTGTCAGTGGAGGGTTAGACCACTAGACTCTGTTTCTCAATGGACCTCATTAGGCAGTCAAGTGTATGTGTATGTGTGTGTGGTGGAGCGTAGTGGAGTGATCATTAAATTGGTGTCGGCGCTCTTATCTGTACAAACACATCAAACCGGCAGGAGCACCAAATTAAAGCGAGATGGTGTGTGTGTGTGTGTGTGTGTGTGTGTGTTAGGTGGCAAGGGAGTGTTTAAACAAAGATTGCCCCGGGTTAAGACTCCATAGAGACTATCTCATCTTCAGACCTGGAATAAGCTGTAGGGTTTTATCTTTGTCATGACTCTCCTTTTTGGGGAGGGGGGGTGTACCTTCTTTTTGGGGGTCTGATCTCTTTTTTAGGGTATTATGCATCTCCTTTTTGGGGTCTGATTTTCTTTTCTGGGGGTCTGATGTTTCTTCTTGTTGGGGTCTGATCTACTTTTTCGGGTCTGATTTTCTTTTTGGAAGCTGATCTCCTTTTGGGGTCTGATCTTCTCCTTTTCGGGGGTCCGATGTCAGAGTCTGATGTTTCTCCTTTTTGGGGTCTTGAAATTCTCCTTTTGGGGTCCGGGATCTCTTTTTGGGTATCTGATGTCTTGTGTGTTCCGAGGTCCATTTACCAGCCCAACATAATCAAAACGATTCTCCAAACTGGTGGAAGCTCACCCACATGATCAGCTCCGTCTTTCTTCAGTAGTTTTGGGGATCTAAATTTTGACCGAGCTCATCAGTGTTTATCAGAAGCTCTCATTTTGTTCCCGAAAGACAGAATCAGTCTGTAATCTGAATCAAACCTCCTTTCAGAAATCTGTGGCGTTCCCGCAGATGGGATTCATTTTTCTGGCTGTAGGAGGCCAGATGATGTTGGATCGGAGGTGGAGGGCGGACCGAGTCTCCAGATTGGATGATGATGTTGCAGTGATGGTTTTTGGATGGAGGCCATACGGGATTGACATGTTTCAGAACACAAACTGCAGAGGCAGTGAGTCGAGGCAAAAATTTTAACCAACGTTTCCAGGACATTTGGTTCTGCTGAACCATAATTATGACTTGAATGCTTGAACAATTCCAACAATTATATGTAGATGTGTTACGTGTTGTGTTAGTTGTGGAACAATCTCCTCACATCCTAGAAAAGTTTGGAGCTTCATTGTTCTCTTTTGCAACAAAAGGCTTTTATTTATAAGCAGGATTTAACTGCAGACAAGCTGACCAAGCCCTTGTGCTCTTGGAATTAAAACTACTCAACAAACTCAACTGTAAACAGCCGTTAACGTCACTGCATCTCGACTCCGATGTGGGACTTTAATTATCCGAGTTAGTGTGCCAGATTAAATCGAGTGGGTTTGCGTGGGCACTTATATATAAAATAATCTTTACGATATATAATCGGTCCAGAACGGAATTCTAGCTGCGAGCACGTAAACATTTATTTCAACAGAGAAACAATGAAGTGAGTGAACACTGATGTTTTACTGACACCTAGCGGAAGAACACTGTAATCGCTTCTTCTAATTTCTGATATGGTGCGATACATGTAATAAAAAAACAATAATTTAAAAAAATAAAATCATGCTTCCAGCGTTGCAGCAACATCTTAGGAATGGTCCTTAAATACTAGATTTCAACTCTGCTGAAAAATTAGAAGGATTTTCTTAATACGTTTTGTCAATATTGTGTATTTTATACAAGGCAACAATTCAACAAAGAGTATTTTTTTAAATAATTTTATTAATAACAATAGATTTGCCAACTATACATGAGTATATTATTACATGATCTACATTTATACTCCACCGCTGTGGTTAATTCAGTGGATTTGAACCATCTCGATGAGCCATGACCATTTATCTCTAGATCCTCGACCTACAGAACATTGCAAAAACCTCATAAAGGAGAACAAGATCGACCCCCTGAAGTTCGTAAGGCCAATCAAGAAAATGCATAATGGTTAAACTGACTTTAACAAACAAAAAAATATTTTTATACCGAATTCTCACTGGATTATGTAATGGGATCGTGACTGAGACGGTTTCTTTTAGCAGCTTCCACTAGAGGGCGCCAAAGCGGATCCTTCGTCCACATTTTGCCCTTCCCATCGCAATAATCCTATATATCCTGGCATGGGACTGGCACTTAAAGCGCACTGATGTGTCCCCGTCAATGCCAGGCTCACGTTATGCCGGGCACCTTCTGCGTTTGTGAACCCAGCTCAGGATTAAAACTGTCAGAGATCGGAAACCATCCACTCTCTTAATCCACCAGGAATCACTGAACACCAGACAAGGACCTGCCAGAGTCAGAGAATATCGATATGCGGGCGCCTGGCTGGGAAACAGCACAGTGAAAGTTCAAGCCTTGATCTCGGGGCCTGTGGGCTAACAGGTAATCAACCGGTTTCAGTCTAATAATGATTAAAGTGCAGCGAGCAGAGAAATCGACTGCGTGAAAATAAAAGGCTCGGATCAGTTCACAGCAGAAACATTGATGCAGGAATCGTAAAGGTTTTCGGTTTTCTTTAGTGCAGACAAATCCCGGATCGAGGAATGCTAACCAAGGAGCCTTCAAAACAAACACACCAAGCAGCTAAGCAACTGGTGTAAATAAAAACGTCAAACATACAGGTCAGGTCGACTTTACCCGGAGACACAAAATTCCAATTTTCTCTTCGCTAAGAGAACACGTGCCCTCGATTCCAGGCTCAGGGGGAACAAGAATGTTACAAAGTTGGTCCCACAGAGCAGGGACACGAGCTGCATGTTACAACAACAAGAACAAAAAAGAAACCATGAAATACTGTCCAGAATTTCTCCAGTCAGCTACACGCGTAATAAAAAATGATTTTACTGAGATGATTAATACATTTCACATCGGCTTGTCCAGTGATTATGCAGATTAATCTGATTGTTTAACACAAACTTTCAATGCCCATGAAGAAAATTGCAACAATGTTAAAGAAATGAACAGTAACGAGAAGCACGGACAGATATAAACTCATTACAGACGCGGTTAGCAGTTAAAACTAATCAGAATAAACGACGCATCAATGTAATGAATAATTTAACTAAAAATAAAATCTGCAGACGATCATAGATTTAAGTTTTGTTTTATTTCTCTCACCAACATTTACTGCTTTCTTCTTATTTAATTCAAAGATGTGGATTCAAACCCACAACCTTTCGATCAATAGTCAAATGTTCGACCTTCTAAGCTACTACGGTTTTAGACAAAGTTAACTGATGCAGTTACGACCTCTGCTGGCTGACCAATGTTACTGCACAACAGGGAATTGGATACGATTCGAAAGAAAATTTGCTCAGGCTATCGAATTGTGCCCTCTGCTGGCTGTTCGAGGGCACCTACAGGAGACTGGTAATGAAGGAGTTATGAACCGGCCTGTGGAGGTGAAAGTGGTACGTAGTGGCATGTTACTACACACATGGAAGATGAAGTTTTTAAGTCTGGTTCTCATTAGAACACACTTAAAGCCACTTACACAGTAGGGAGTGAATTATATATGTAACTTACAGGTTATCTTACACACATAAAGAAATAAAGAAAGAATAAAGAAAGAAATCATCAATGGAACTGAGCATATAAAACATCAAAAAGAAATAAAATCACGTCAGTAACACAATATTTAATACCTTATATACATAAGAAACTTTCTGTATGATATTTAAAACCGTGGTTCAAAAAAATCAAGACACGTCAACAGGGTTTCGTCCACAGGCAGGCTCGGCTTGGCAGCGAAGGGTAATTAACTATTAACTCCTGAAGAACACACACAAATGCCGCTATTCAGACGACAAGGACCTGGGCGCCAAGACATTGGGGGCCGTGTCAGTGAACCAGACCCACCGTGACCCTGACCAGGATAAACGCAAGTACATTGATGGATGATATTCTGGTCAAATTTTCCACCGAAATCAGCTGCAGTTCCGTTGAACCCCACAAGGCGGTGCTGATGTGTCAGATACCGAACGGTGTGCTTCACTATGGGAATATTTTCCAAGCCATCTGCGCACAATTTGATTTCATTAAGAATAAAATTACATATGAACTAATCAATTCATCATTAATCAGAGTCACAGGGGTCACGAGTGACTAAATGTAACTGATGTATCCGGTACGCTGCGATTCAATTGTGAATATTTTCAAAGCAGTCTGCAGTTTAGAGTAGGTGTCTCAATGAGACACCGTGACCCTGACCAGGATGACGTGACGGTAGAACAGATTATTAATTTATAATAAATTAAGAAATGAGTGATATTTTGGCTGAGTAATATAAAATGGGTGCAGTTCTGACGAGCGGACCCCGAACAACGCGTTTAACCGCCGTCTCGATATTTATGAATCATTTTATTCTGGTCTGGGTCGCAGTGGGTCTCGAGTCTAAGCCAGAATATGCTAAACTGTATGGACAGGACGCCACACAGTGTAAATCTACATTATAAATGTACTTAGCTGAGCTTATAAGTACTGAATTAGGTTTAAGCACCACAAGCAAAGCTCTCGGTTTGTTGCATTGTTTGCAATTTTTAAAAATAAAATCTGCCGAATGCCATAAAATGTGTGTAATTATTTACGTCAGATTATGTCTGAATAGCGGGATTTGAGATTTGATGAAAAAAAAACACAGACATGTTTATTAAAATTAGGAATAAAATAAAAACGTTAATTTATCTTTCAGCAGCTGAAGCAGAACAGACAGTTATGACTACGGGATTAGTTTACCTGAGTAAAATACACACACACACACGCACACACACACACACACACACACAGCCGAAATTTGAGTACTTCATCACACTCCAGGTTGTGCAGAATCGAGAACTCAGATAAGAGGGAGGGGCAACAGGACTTCAAAGAGTTTTTGTTGAGATGAGAGGACCTACGGGAGAAACCTTCAGTCGTCCAGAATCTCCTGAAGCACCTTGAGCAGGTTCCTCAGGCCGTAGATGTACCCGTGGTCGTGCACCGTGCTGGGGAAGACGTGAGCGAAGTCGATCATCCTCACCTCCACCTCCGTGACGTCCTCCTCGTCCTCCTCCCTGATCTCCTCCCCGTGGCCTTTCCTGTGTCCGCCCGAGAGGCTCTGCTCGATATTGTTGTTGCACTCGGGAACCTCGCGGTTCTTCTGCGGAGCGCCGCTTCTCTTCTCCCCGGCCGTCGGGAGCCCCTCGTAGACGAAGAGCAGGGAGCTGGCGTAAAAGTTCAGTCGGCTCTGGCTCTCGAACCAGCGCAGGATGTTCCGCACCTTGGCCAGGCCGGCGGTGACGGCGTCTCCTCGCAGCGTCTCGCCGTTGTGGAAGAATTTCGAGAGACCTGCGGCGAAGCAATATGATCACCGATTCGTCAAAACGTCTTCAGATCGGTCATGATCTGGTCCCACTGTGGTTTACAAGGTGTCATGGGAAGCCACCGCTTATCTGAGCCTTACCGCTTTTGACCGTGTCCTCTACGAGACCCCGTCCGTAGTGCTGGTCGTAGGTGTCGAAACTGTCCAAGCCCACCTGGTACACCTACACACACACACACACACACACACACACACACACACACACACACACACACACACAGACACAAAGAACACACCCCGTCTGTCTCGCCCACCCTCACAAAAC
>JAYDZG010000002.1:12629061-12640548 GCA_034509265.1 Microcambeva bendego
CCGATCTAAGAATAATGGCGTCATTATGGTTGTGTAAAGGCTTGGCTCAGTTCCGTATATTGCAGTTCTCTGCTACAATACCTTTGTTTATTTTGATGGTTGTGCAGGAAAGTAATCACCACTGCACTGCGCAGTCTTCTGTAAATGCCATCTAGAGTGTCTGTACCCACCAGTGTACAGAAAACAATAGCAAGAACGGAAGATGGTCAAATCAGTGGTCAAGGGAGAGGGAAGATCAAAAGTTCATGACTGTGTGGGGTCTTTTAAGGTATTGTTTAACATAATTTATTATAAATATACAAAATCGCTCTGTAATACATTATATATGAGAAAATTTGAATATTTTAATGTAGAGACAAAAATACTGATACATTCTTAAATTATAAAAAAATAAAATACAGTTTGACTCTAAAATGAAACAGTGGCCACACATGTAGCACTGCACTGTTGTCTCAAAACAAGAAGGTCCTGGTTTTGATCACCAGTTCCTGGTCCTTCTGTGTGGAATTTGCATGCTCTCTCCGTGTCTGCATGGGTTTTCCCACAGTCCAAAAACACGCCGTCAAGTTAATTGGAGACACTGAATTGACTCCAAATGTGTGAATGGGTGTGTGTATATGTGTGTCTGCCCTGCATTGGACTGTCGTGTATTGCCACATGTTGACCACTGTCAATGCCGAGTTTGGAACCGGGGAGTTCCGACTCTCTTTGCTAATGTGCTAGTGGAAACACCTTGGTGTTCGTTTGTACCATTATTAAGTGAAAATGAAAACAAACTAATTTAGAGATGTATAAGCCTGCAATAAAAAACAGTCTCAGCTAGTTATACTTAATTATAAACAAGTAACAGAAAGAAAATCAATTGCATAACTGCTACAGACAGACAGAACAATAGTCTTAAAGCACAGACAGAACAATAGACAGACAGAACAATAGTCTTAAAGCACAATAATCTAATTATTAAAGAAGCACCCTGAAAACTGATCATATTTCTTCCCAGTCACGCTCGAATAAATCACATACAAACACATTATTAAGGCTTGCAATTGTCAAAATGTCATTGACAACTGATAATGTTTTCTGGTCAGATTGCTACATGTACATGATTTATATAAATAATTATAGGCAGCCAAAGAAGTGTTTTTTCATTAATGCATATCTAGTTTCACATTCCAGTGTAATAAATCAGCTTATTAAAAATGCGTAAGCACCAGAGGATAGAACACACCAAACTGAACTACACTTAATTTTAAAGGACTTTGCAATTCTGATCTGGTGGCCCTATTGCATCTTAAGCAGATATTTAGCTCGGAGCCTGCTTCATTTACAATGCAAATCCATGTTCATATCTTATATTATTCTGTCACCTCCCTCTCTCTCATCTTTGTCCTTAACCCTCATGTCCCCTGTCTCCATCTCTCTTTTCTCTTTGCCCTTGCCACCAAACTATTGGCTGGTGCAGTCTGTCTTAATCAGCTGCGTCACGCTGCTGTACACATGCACAGTAGAAGCCGCCTAGAATAGCAAACAGTTCCTGAGCTTCAACACCCTGTTTCTGGTCCTTCTTTCTGTTTATTTTCTCCTCACACCATAGTTTGGGAGCATTCTTCAGTCAATAATCAAATACTGTGTACTCCTTTGCATATTGGAAACATTCAGTTGTTTCTTCTCAGAGCCACAGAAGTATACTTAAGTTCAGTGTTTTTGCTTCAGTGTTTCTTAGACTTGACAGTGCACTGGAGTAGTTGAAATGCTAGTTATGAGGGCAAAAGTAATGATGGGCTACTTTTTAAACTTTTTATTAGGAATTTAAAATAGAATGACATCACATTTCTACAAATTCACCTTTCATTTTTAATGTCATCAGCAAAAAATAGTTTTTAGTTGAGAGCATAGCCACTGATGCACCGCTGCTTCACATCCTCATATGAAAATCTTCTTTCACTTAAAGCTTCTTTGAGTGGCCCAAAATTTGGAATGGATGCAGCTAAATCCAGACTATAAACTCTCTCAGACATGACCAATTATTACTCCTCCCACCCCTACCATTTCCAACCAAAATATTAAAGTGCAGAAACGTTTTGAAGAGCCCTCATATAGTTTCATTTATTTATTTATATCTTATTATTTAGTTGAATGTTTAAATCTGACATTTTTTTTGGTGGGAAGAGGTTAAGACCAGAGGTGGGTGATGTTTGATACATGAAAAACATTAGATAGAAAAGTATTATATCAAAACTTGAATTACTTTAAACACTGGTCCATTTGTAAGGTAGTTCAGGGTCATGATATGTCCAACACCAACCAAAACACTAGATGCCATGGAGAAATACAGGGTCCTTTGTTTACCATACCTGTAATCCTATAATTAAAAGACAGGTTAGGATGTTACCTATGTTAGGTAGCAGTCTAATACTACAATTAATTGCTTGACATTTGAAACAATCTATCTTAACATGGTAAACATCCATTTATGTGACTGTTCAAGACAGCCACTATATATTTTTAAGTTGCAGTGTCACACGCATATGTAGAACTTAGATAACTGATTTTATTTTCTTTGATTCTTTTCCAACCATGTAAAGATATATTGTCTCAAATGTCAAACAATTACTTGCAGTATTGGACTGCTACCTAACATACTAACATCCTAACATGTCTCAGTTTGTTTAAGGTTTTATGTAATTGTGGTAATTAATCCAGGAAAAACACTACATATTAAGCTAAAAACTAAACTTTTTTTCAAAACAAAGTCTGTCCATGTGTGGCATGCTAATTGAAAACATTAGTTATGGTTAGACCTGCAGTTAGACCAGGCCAGTGATAAAACTAAACTTCATGCTTTGATGGTAATTTGGACGTATTTAGCAGGCATTAAAGCATCTTCTCACCCAATTCTGTGTATCTCATTTTCTTTGTGCCTCAGATTGTGTTTACAGACATGGCTGCTGAGCAACAGTAAAAGCACAGACATAAAAGTGTTATGATAAACTGTCCTCACTAGTTTCTGGCTCAGCATATCAGAAATGGAATACCCAATAAGGAGTCATGTGTTTGCCAGCATTGTTACTTTTAAATTACAGGAAGATCATTGGTACTAGAAGGCTTTTCTGTCCCATTTCTCAATCCGAATGTCTAGGGAGATAAAAGTGAGTGCATTGCTTACTCTGTTCATTAACAATGGTTAAGCTGAAGTTTGACAAGAAGGTTGGATATCTTAGAAACTACTTACTTACTAACTAGCCGTTACCCACTAAGGTTATATATGTTGGAGTTTTTAGGTGTAGGAAACTTAAACCGACTAGGCTTAACATCAATACTGATGACTGTTTGTTCATCACGCAGCAAGTGCACATTTTATCCTCAAAATTGATTTCACAAGCATGAAAATTTGACAAGCATAAGGATTTGAGCGAGTTTGACCAGAGCCAAATTCTGATGGCCAAAAGACATGGTCAGAGCATCTCCAAAACTGCAGCTCTTTTGCAGTGTTATTGGTCTGACGGGATCAGTATTCATCAAAAAAGGTTTATGGAGGTAAACTGAAGATCCGGTCACGTGTGGGCCAAGGCTAATTGATGCACGTGGGGACCGAAGGCTGGTCCAATCCAACGGATGAGCTCAAATTGGTGGATTTCATTGAAAGGTGTTAGAGCACACAGTGTATCACCGTTACAGGGCTGTTTTGGAAGCAAAAGGGGGACCAACTCAATATTAGTGGTCATAATGTTTTACCTGATTGGTGTGAGTAGTGTAAATAAAATAAAAATAGAGACACTGGGGATGGCATTGCTGGGGGCAGACAGTTCATTTGGCAGGAATCAGGTGGAAAAGAATGTAATTATGTGCAACACAAGTTTCATAGAAATTTTAGATCCTCAGAGAGTACCAGCAAGTTAAAAGACATGGCATTGTGTTGACTGTTTTTATGAGCCCTTTGGCATCTCTTACGTAGATTTTGATTTCCTTTTTGGCTTCAAAAACCCTCCTGGGAAAAATGTCCTGTGTAGCAAAGCACAAACTGTTCTGGGTACAGTATGGTTAGAGGAGTTAAATATGAACTAGCATTTATTACCAGTAGAGAGAGCCTCGCTGATGAATTGCTCTCACATTTTTATGTACAAAAGGGCGTGGGTAAGTGTCTGGCTGTGTTGCAGAAGTATTACTGGCATTGCAGTTAAGCCAAAATTATTTTTTTGATTTTTTTTTTCAAAAGTCCATCATGGATAACTAAGTTTAATACAGTAGAACAAATGTTTTAAAGAAATGCTGTGAAATGTTAGTGCTAATAGAAGAAACTTATACTCTAAAATAGGGTTAGGCTGAACCATGTTAGTAAGAGCATGGTCTAAAATACAACCTGGACCTCAGCTGAAAAAGTTGACTTGGTAGTATGCGCATATAATGACACAATCTCATTTATATTCTCCAAAAGTGAGCCATGGTCTGCATTTTTAAGTTTTTACGCTGGATGCCCTTCCTGATGCAACACTGCTATTTATCCTGGCTTTGAACTGACACTACTATGCACTGGTTTGTGCATCCTAGTGGTTTAGGGTTGCACACAGCCAACATGTGTCAATACCTAGTTTCGAACGGGGAGTTTAGACTTTTGGTTCTGCCTCAGATACTCAAAAAGTAGCATTAAGCAAGCTAGATAGCTGCTGTTTACATTAACATACATCATCTTCTCTGGCATGCACAAACTTCAGTTCAGGTCTGTGTTTGCAAGTCTAACAATTCTGTCAACACACTCACCTCCACTTGCCCTGTGTACGCCTATCCACACTTTCTCATAGTCTGCTGGTATAAACAATGTAGTATACAGGCCTGCATTGATTCAGTTGATGAGAAAATAGGTGCATGGTTGTCATCAGGACTGAATAAGGACTCCGTCTTGCTGCTGGCATGCTGCATGTTTATGCTTGTACCCTGAAAGACTCTTATCCTTCATTCACGTGCTTACAGAAAGCTTGTTTTCATCCTGCTGCATTTATAATACATTGTCCATACACACACTTACACATGTATAGTTATAATTACACCAAAACATACATTAGCACACATAATAACGGTTTAATATTATAAATAAAGGGTGTTAAGTACTTAACTGTATGCTGAACGCTTACTCAAGGGTTGACTCAAGGGTCAAGCCTATAGAATGGGGTTCTTAAACTTAGATCTACATGTAAGACTCAGCCTAATCATGGCCATGAAAGATTGGTGTAACAGACTTTTTTGCCGTGTAGTGTGCTGACAATGTTTCAGGAATGTGTTAACATATTGCGTATTTAGTCCCTTTGGCTATTCTGTAGTAAGTGTATGTGTGCTTCTCTAAACACATCATCTTTGTAGTTTGTACTCTAAAGAACATGGCAGTAAATTATCCTGTCAAATTGTCTATGAATGGTTTATTTTCCATGTAATCTGTATTTTTTGAAAAACAAGGTAGGTAAACACCAGGGTGTGTTTTTCCCCACCAATGTCAAACAAAATCTGCCCAATTGGTGTAAACACCCCAATTGGCATAACACAATTGGTTGCTGTTTTTTTACAGATGTCTGGATGGATATGCTTTCATTGTTAATGTTAATCATTGTCCATCAGCTATGGAAAAAAACAAAGTGACATTAGAAACAGTAGTAGTTGTACCCATTTACGCAGTAATGAAGCCTAATCCAGCTTTTAAATGGGCTCAAGGCACACAGAAACACCCTGAAAGGGGAGCCAGTCGGAAGCAGAAAGGCTAAAGAACAAATAGTTACACAAAGGAAGGAAGGGGGGGGGGTGTTTACCCCAAAGGCAAACTGGCGTAATCTGCATCCCAACAGCATCATCAGTGACAAGGTCTCAGCACAGGAGCACAGGAATATAGGAAAAGATAAATAAGACAGAAAAGGTGAAAACTGAGCTTCCACCACTCTGTCCACGAGTGTACGAGTTCTCAGCCTTCTAAAAACTGAGAGTGAAGCAGAAGCAGAGGAGCCACTCTGACACACACCTCATAAAGGTCATCTGTCCAGGGTGTTTTGGTCTTGATTGCTAAGAGTCGCAGCATTGCCAGCTGTGTTTCCCATTGGCTCTGATTTCTTCATTTTTTTATTGTCTTTTCATTGTAACCACTGAGTGAAATACTCTTAGTACCATTTGGATTGAAAAGATTTGTAAATACATTATGCATTTTAATAATTATCGCAATGATTAAAACATGGTTGTACAAAGAAAAATGGCTCATAAATGGTCCACTGTAGTAAAAGTTAAGTAAAAAATTGTGGCACAGGAAGGGAATTATCATGGTCTTGGGAGTGTTCTTGATACATTCCAGACCCAGTGATTTATTGTGAGGACAATCAAAAGTTTATTATTTTGTTATCTTGGGAGTGGCCCAATCTTTACAGGGGACCGTAAATTATAATATAGCCTCACCCTACAGGTAAATACTCCATACCAATAACTACTGCTGTGCTGTCTTGGAAATTACAAATATTTATCTCACATGCCTACACACACCCCAAAGTTGTTTACGTACTTGTGTTTGCATTTACATTGTAAAAAAGGACCCACAGTATTAGACTACAGGCCTATAGGAGTGCAGAGTTTCTCATTCAACTTCATTCAATGTCTGTTTGGCACCATGTAGTGTTCAAGCAGATAGAATGGGTTTCTTAAACTACATTTAAGGCTCTGCTTAATCATGGCCATGAAAATCGGAAAGGTTAGTGCAACAGACTTTGGCTATTCTGTAGTAAATGTTTAAGTGTGCTTCTCTAAACACGTGATCATATTTGTAGTTTGTACTCTAAAGAACATGGCGGTAAATAATTATGCTGTGAAATTGTTTGTCAATTTTGTATGTACGGTTTATTTTGCATGTAATCTGTATTATACTTACATACAGTATGCATTATGACTTGGTAACATGTAAAGGGTACTCTTGAAACATCTACATTTGGATCAAGTTTGCCAGAACAGAAAGCTCTCTGCTATTCAGACTGTTTAGTACCAGTAAAAAAGACAACATATTTGAACAGCTGCTGTTGTGAGAGAACTGGGGGCAATAACACCAGAGCAGGCTGGGATTTGAGATCTGTTCACAGAAACAGGTCATATTTTCCTTTCAAATCAGGCAGGTATTAAGCTGACAGGTGAGGAACACAATAACACACATATACACACTCACAAGTATGCAAAAACAGCCAGCTGGGGTGTGTTGTGGTCTTGCTGAGTTTGCACTTGCTATTGTAGTCGTGGTTCTCTGTGTTGTCTGTGTGGTTGGACTCACTGATTTTTTTTATTTTAGAGACAAAAGTAGACTCTCAGAAGTCTCATCTACAGTGTCCACATGAGTGAGCAACGCAGCAGCCGTGAACAGACCAGTGCCTGCGTTTTTGGTTAAGACAAGGTGAGTATAAGATGTTGAACATTAAACTATAAGCAAGGCTTTAACAGAAGTCACAATTACAGAAGGGCTCAAATAATCTTTCACCTTTTTAATTAGTGAAAAGTTATCATTCATTTTAGAAGCTGAAACATATTTTTATTATTACTAGTTTTTAAGTTTGTATCTGCTAGTGCAGAATGCAGTTTATCTGTTTATGTCTAAATTGGGCTGGTCAGTGATCAACAGTTTCGTCCTCTTCTCATAGATGGTTAATGTACACTGACCAGGCGTAAAATGATAAACACTGGGTCATGGGCGGGCCAAGGTTCATTGATGCACGTGGGGAGTGCATTTGAGACAGCAAAAGGGGGACCAACAATGTGTTGGGTGGTCATAATGTTATGGCTTATTGGTATATACTTCTGAAGTTGGCTGTTCACACATTTCAGACATTTCAAAATCTTTGGGATGAATGCAGCAAATATACAAGATATGTGGGCCAAACAGCAAGGGCTTCTGACACCTCTAGTGAGGGAGGGTCAAAGTGCACATGCTAAGCCTCTGTCCAACCTCAAATGTATCAAACTGGCATAAGGAAAGGCTTGTTTTGGAACATACCCATTGCCACTAAGATATTATATGAAACTGTGTATATAATTGTATATAATATACAACAAGAGGTTTTAGAACACATACAAGCTATTCGGATTACACGAGTTACATGAGAACTATTATTCAACCCCCAGGTTTAGTGGTGGTAGAAGATTCATTTGCCCTAATAACATTTAATAAGCATTTTTGGATAGTACTAACAAGTATCTGACATCTCGCTCGCAAATTGCTTGATGGCTTTTGTGTTTTCTTTACATCCCAACACAGACTTTCTGTGGGATCTGGAGAATTGAAAGGCCCCACTAGGATATTTCAGGACTGATTCCAAGTTTTGGTAGACTTGGAAATGGGGTTGGGATCACTGTCTTGCTAAAAATCTAGTTATTAACAAGGTTCAAGTTCACCATAGAAGGCAAAATATTCCTTTTTTTAATTTCAGTCAATTCATGTAATTTGTGACCAAGTACAACTGAATAATTTCACGGTTAAGAACCTTGCTCGAAAAGCACTTGACGGTGATGGGACTTGAACAGCTACCTTCTGATTTCTAGCCAATAATCTTAAGCAGTGAGCTGTGATTGCTCATAACACCACCACAACAATAAAATAAAATAGTAAATTATTAATTGGCACTGTCACCTCACAGCAAGAAGGTCGTTGGTTCGATCCCTTGGTGGAGCAATCTAGGTCCTTATTGTGCCTTTTGTCCTTTAAGTTTACATGTTCTCCCTGTGTCTGTGTAGGAGTCCTCTAAGTACTCCAGTTTCCTCCCACTGTCCAAAGACATGCCATCAGGTTGATTGGAAACACTGAATTGTCCTGTTGGCACCTGTAATAACTGGCGCCCTGTCCAGGGTGTTAATGTGTGCCTTGAGCCCGTTGAAGAGCTGAATTTCAAACTGAATTTGTCAATTATTGTCTTGCTTGTTTTAACTTTATTTTTCACTCTGAAAGATGTCATCTGCCACTGATAATGGAGGTGGAGGGACGAGCAACAACATCAGAGAAAAAATTTATAAAAAGGTAAATATGAGCTAGATAAAATGTTGTTTATTCATCCTTTGGGCCACTATCAAAAGCATTAGAGTATGATAAGTAATGTTTATATTAAGTACCTTACCTATGTAATGTGTTTTAATGTGTTGTCTGTACAGCACTATTTTCTTTTACCAATTACATAATTCTCCTTTTACTCAGACTTCTCTATCCTCTCAAATAGGCAACCTTAGAGACATTTCATGTTTACACACAGTGTATATTTACATGAGAGTTTTAAGATATTTTTAATTAGCACTGTTATATCATAAATACCTCAGTATAACATGTGAACCACAAATAATGTAAAACACAAACCTTATGCAAATTTGCCAAAAGATGGTGCATTGCAGCTTTTATATTGATCAATTGTCACTTTTTGTAATGCAACCATGTGCTTTGTCTAGACCTGCCAAAACTATGTTAAGAAAATAGCTTTCAATTTACGACATAAGCTTACTTTATTCAATCAACCATCACCTTAGAGGAAGGAAAACAAGAATAAATAAAGCGCTACAATAGAGATAAAGTGTGTTTTGTTCAATGTCAAGTTCCTGTAACCACTTAAGTCCTGACTGTGTGTTTTTATATTGGATCAGACCACGTCATCAACTCTGAAAGGAGCCATTCAGTTGGGCATTGGTCACGCTGTTGGTAAACTGTCTTCAAAACCTGACCGAGATGTTCTCATGCAGGACTTCTATGTGGTGGAGACTGTGCTCTTTCCTGGGTAAGATAAACCTAATAGGAATCTTGGATTGAATTTTTGTGGCGTTGCAGACTCTCTCTGAAAACCGATTCATCTAAACAGGTGTATGTGGATAGATCCATATTGAAATATTCCACACAAATGCACATTCGTGCCATAGTGCACTTTGACTGAGCTGCCCAGTCAAGCAGTTTTGTAGCTTCTCATGTAAATGCATTTTTGACTACAGACATAACAATACAAAAGAATTGTACTATGTGTATGCGTTCTATAATGTTCCCAAAATCATTATAAACTTGCTATGATCTTTAAAGGAGAAGACAATTTTATAGTGGACCAGCATCCTGCTACAAGAGATAAAGAGAAGCTTAAGCACCTAAAATAATCCTGCAGTATGTGGACAATAGGAGCATTCATGAGGTTTCGCATCCTCTGTTGTGAAGTAAAATTTTAATTTGGTCGTTGGAATGTTAAGACAAAAAACAAAACATGGCTGTTTTGGTGTATTTTATGTGCTAGCATCTCAGAGCACCACACAGTATGATTTAATCTTTGTTTTGTGTTTTTAACAAAAAGGTTTCTCCAAGGTCTCTTTGGAAAAATAGGTCAATCCAAATACAATCAAGCTCTGTCATCACATCAATAGACCTTTAAGATGGATGTTAAGCCAGGGTGGCAACATTCTCCCAGGTCACTTAAGTGTCAAGTGTATTTATGAACTGCATTTGTTTGTTCATCCTGCACATGCTATGAGGAGGAAGAAGACCCTCCTTAACCTCAGGGATTGTTCAGTATGTTTTGCGCTAGGAAGGATTACATCACATATTTTTCTCCAGTGTGTCGTGTTCACTGGGCCACCGTGAATGGTGCTCAAAGAGATCAAATGGCCTCTTAGTCCTCAGGGATGAAGCACTGCTTTGTCTGGAAACTTTCTATCTTTGTTTTGGGCAAAAACTGTGCTTTTGTTAGATGCTGCTTCATTCTCATGGGATTAGCAATACAGCGAGGTATGTGCAGATCTGAGAACGGTTCCAATCAAAATACTGTACTGTACTTTTTTGTAAATTGTCTTTCTGTGCACCTATATTAGACAGTTATGTAATCTTACATAAGGACATCTTTGGTACGTACTCATTAATTAATATTATTTTGTGTTGACAGTGAGGGAAGCAACCTGACTCCGGCCCACCACTATGCAGACTTCCGTTTTAAAACCTACGCTCCACTAGCTTTTCGTTACTTCCGAGAGCTGTTTGGAATTAAGCCAGATGACTACCTGGTAAGTATAAGTCTGCCTTATCTGACCTGTTTCCACTAATACGACACAGTGTTGCTGGTCCATTGCAAGGTCAATTGCCACTTACGGTATATGTTTAAGGCTGATGATAAATCCTAGGTTGGGACTGCTTGCCTGGTTTTCAGATTTGAAAAGAAATCACTGGATGCTAAGGTGGTGAAGTGTGATGACTTGCTAGCACACCCCTGCATTGCAGCCTCCAGCCTGCTAGGGTGCAAAATGTTTGATTAAACAAAGCTGGTGGCGTAGGGTGCCAGTACAGAAAGGAAGGGCACAAGACGCACTATGTGCGAAGCTGGGCTTATGCGCTAATGCTCGGAGGGAGTGTTTCAGTCAATTCACCTCCTCCTTGGGGTCCCACAGCGGCAGATTGACTATGCTAAATTGGGAGATAAAGTGGGTAAAATCCAAAACACACATGCAAAACTTTATGAATCATGTGGAAAAACCACA